>DWNY01000750.1:0-14670 GCA_018250635.1 Telegonus apastus | reverse complement strand
ATAAATAAATGTTTTCATAATAACATTACACGTGATCACGAAATGAGTGACAGTTCAACATTGCCAATTTTATTTATTTTCATTCAACGTGTGGCATCCCTTAACCCTTGCCTTAAGACAATTTGTTTGGCAGCAGGAATCTTAAGTCATGTTACTTTTTATTAAAGTCAACGTTTCTACTGTGAGTAAGGACTGGGAGATAATTAAATTTCGAGTTAGACAGATGGTCCGCTTCTGTCTGAACACAACGGACAAAACTTTAATTAAATGCCAAATTTTATGTATTCACAGGGTAATTTTTGGCTCGAATATTTCAGGTAACCTATTTTGTTGTTGACCCGTGACATGTTCATAGCTCTTATTTGTATACTTCACTTTTACATGAGTTACATTAGGGTGTTATATTGTTTCACAAGGAGGTAAATATCTGATTAATTGGTAACAATTTATAGCTGTTATTTTTTTTGTGCGCATCAACCTACTGTCCGACTGTAGCACACGGTTTAATCTCAGAGAGAGGCATAGGCCACAGTCTACCGGGTTAGATAAGTGCGAAGTGGTGGACTTCAGATTGCTTTGAGAACTTTATTTGCATATAACTTCGAAAAATCAGAGATGTGCATGCCTGGCATATAAAATGCAGACAGTGAACGAGAGGTCGAATTCAACTATTAGGCTGCCACTGCAATTCTATTTTTTGTATGATAATGCCGCTACATTTGTGTATAATATCATGAATACATGAACATAATATGTGTTAAACATATTATGATTCTAAAAACGGCAAATTCTTTTAATACAAATCAAAAGTTAATATGAAGACATGACAAATAAATACAAGAGGAGGATATCGGAAAGATTCTAATTGAAGACAATTTCTCGAATTTCCCGTAAAACTACATTTTAGTATACATATACATCTTTTATCATTTATTTCCCATCCATCAAACCCTGAAACATTTTCGTCCGAGGGAAGTAAATAGTAAACACACTCAATTAACACGTCCAATGAATATTTTATAGACCGGGTGGAAGTAATAACTAGTTATTTACTTTACATATTCTGAGCATCTTTTTCTATCTTCCCTATATAGGTACAACATGAAAAATTCCACATATAAATATTATTTAAATATGTGTCAAATATATTCGTTCGTATTATAACAATTATAAATGGCGAATTACATATAATTAATTACATTAGCAGAATTTAAACTTGTAGTCAATGTGTAGTTTATTTATTAACGTAATTACTAAATCTACACACACCCATACAAAGGTTACGGTTGATGCAGGTTCGATTTTCGGCCGAGCAGATATATAATTGATGACTAATATATACAACATCTATTCACATTTCATTTCATTCAGCTTTTGCGGGATCTTATGTGGGTCTGCCAAAGGAAATTGCAGATTGTGATACGAGCATAGAAATTGTAAATATGATCATAGAACTACTGTTACTTAAGTGTAAAAAAATGTTTTAATAGCTATTGAAGAGAAAAAATAACAACCTATATTGGGCCATCAGAAAAGAGATACAGGAGTGTATATCGAGCTGGAGCAATGAAAATCAGGCTTAACAGGGGCCGATTGCTCGACTAAGCGAATTAGCACAGTCGTTGCCGGTCGGCAGTCGTAGCCACTTCGGTGCTAAGGCGCGCCTCCACAGAAAGAGAAAAGAAGCGACTGGGATAAATACTTACTTATTACAAGTTACAGAGCGGTGAATAGATATTTTTTACGAGAATTCGTTATTTGACAACCTGCGTAACGGATATATCAGTATTAGTCTGACATGGAGGTGGTATGTTTTCTACTCTGTGTCAATATCACCCCCAACACAGAAAAAGAACCTTTATCAAAAGGTCTTCAGAATATTTTCAAAAATTTAAAGACACGGTGACGTTAACAAATACCCAAAACTCAGTATTTCTAGGACTATGATAAACACATAATACCATAAATGTGTACATGAATACCATGAATCATTTCATTTTTCATGCACGGAAGTCT
This sequence comes from Telegonus apastus, assembly GCA_018250635.1. Lineage (NCBI taxonomy): Eukaryota > Metazoa > Arthropoda > Insecta > Lepidoptera > Hesperiidae > Telegonus > Telegonus apastus. The sequence goes on along the minus strand of DWNY01000750.1, from coordinate 12,654 downwards.
AAAAATATTCCTACAGTTTGTTTTAGTATATGACGTTTATTAAACAACTTTATAAAGTAATAATGGATACAACTTGTAAGCATTCTTGCGTAATTGAGATAGTTTGCAAGCTATTTCCCTTATAAGTATTTTCTTCGAGAGGAAATTGGGGTGAAATAGGTATAAATTGTGGGTTTAATTGAAAGTTAGATGAATATTTACAACTCATATGTAAGGGAAATGCCAACTTGATTTTCTAATCTCGATTTTGAGGATGCAATAGTCGCACATAGTTTTGTAGCACTCATATTAAGAAAATAATTAATCTGATTGAGCAACACTTAATCTGGTTTGTTCTAGTACATATGATCAGAAAGGCTACGTTGGGTACTTTATGTTTTAAAGTACCTAAATTAGTACTACTTAATGTTATGAAACATAAACACTTCCTATAAAGTAAGTAAATTGTCAAAGTTAAAGCGCCAGTTAAGCTAACTGTTAAGCTAACCGATTGCCCGGTAACTCATACTTGTTAACTTAAACTTTCTTCAGAGAATATTCAACGAGCGATCGCTACTCCAAGCTGTTTTATTATTCATCGCTCAACTTTCATTTTTCTAGGCGATTGAGTATTAAACAGTTTTAATGAGATACGCCAAATTATATACAGAAATAAAAGAAACATTTATAAACTTACGATGACGTATTTTGTTAAGTTGATTCCAGAAATGTGTAAAAGGGCATTATTTCAATGATACTTTTGAGGTCCATTACTGGACTTAGGTCTCCCATAATGGGTTTTAACCAATAATCATCGTGCCTGGTATTCACATAACCGACACCATACCAGGGCTCGATGAACATGTTTATTTTAAATTTAAAAAAATAACATAGTGTTCACTGCTCGCCATCCCAATGTGTGTTATTTACTAGACTTGTTCATAAAAAATGGAGTTAAGTATTTTGTAACTAACAAAATTAAATGTGTTTGATGTTAAAAACTGTTTAAACATTTTAAATGCTACAGATATTAGGCAAAAAATTGTTGCGTCAGTGGTGGCCCGGAGTCAACCGACAAGAGTTTGTAACTCCTTTACGGTAGGAGAACCAAACAGAAGCTACTAGGACTCATTACCTCATCTAATATCTTCATCTTATTTTATATCTATTAATATTCTCTCCAACCTATATATAAATCCATTACGTCGCTCCACTGGAAATAAAGGATAACACGATGATCGGCTCTACAAGTAACGTAGATATATGAAAAATACAGTAAATAAGGATTATATTTTATACCAAAACTTTAGTAATACAAGTTAACATACCTTCACATGTCGTCGTTACAACTTTATTTAGCATATACAGTATCGCTACATGATCTTAATATATTCGGATGTGGAGTCGGAAAAATCATAACAGCACACGTATTGCTTGCGGCGACCCTTTTACGATAACATTTGCATATAACAGGGTTCGTAAGGTTGAAGCCAACAGCTGCTTCAAATGCTTATTAATTCCAGGTGTAAAAAAACGGTTATAAGTTTGAATGTTTATTGACTTTATTAGACACATTTGAAGTAGGTTTCGCGTTTCTAATTGCATTACCGCTTTAAAGAGTTTTACAATCTTATTTTGCTCGCAAAATTTTCAAATCAAATTATTTAGACAAGTCAGTCCACAATTGTAGAAATGCGAATGAAACAATGGATTTAATAGATTGTACATACGTTTTGATTTTATTTTGAAATTTTTAAGAAAGATGGAGTAATTGCAACAAAATATTTACTAATAAGATATTATGTATATATGTGTTTCAATTTGAAAAGTAGCTTAAACTAATTATGTAGACGCTTATATTTTTCTTTCTGATTATTGCGATAAATACGATGCTCTCTGATAAGTCCTGTCATTACTATAACTACATTTCTTAAATTTTGATACTCGCGTGGAAACATTTACCTTTACAAACAGAAGATTTGTTGGGCATATTTAATGTGTATGTTAATTCATAACTGCAGTTATTTCTATTATATTGAACCTATTTATGTCCTTAAAAAATGAATTTCATAAATGATAAGTAAAATAGAGTTTTGCATTCAAGCGTTTGGAAAATATTTACTACATTTTATCACAAAAGGTAATTTATTAAAAGCGTGCCCGTTAGATTAAATAGTTTACCTTAACAAGTAACTCTTTGAACCTCATTTCTACGTTACTTGTCATGAACAGAAGGGTTATTTGAAAATATAATACTAAGTGTAAAGCCAAAGCACACTTGTTGATCGGATTAAAACTTTAACTTCACTTAAACTTATATTATGTGTTTATTTTCAATCAAACGTGCACGACCTACTATTTCTTTACTATTTTCTGACAGATTAACTATTTTATTTTAAATCGAAAAGAACATTGTACATATGACCGTTGAATAAAAAATTCGAAAGATTATTTTTCGTTTTTTGTCGACTTTGAAAACATAATTAAACCATGGCAATTATATTTTTTAATGTTTATAATAGTCACCGTGACTGTATGTGTTCCCTATATTCCACATAAAAGTGTAAGTATTTGCAAATGTTCGGCTTTTGTAACATAAGTTTGCGGAACTTTACTTTTCCGAAGTAATAAGTAAATTACATCGGTAAAGTAAGGTCTTTATTTCAAACGCAGTTCTCAACCATTATGGTTGCTTGTCGCATATTACATTTAATTAATAATATGTAACAGTTCACAGGATATAGTTTGTAATAAATGTCGGATGTGTGCGCGTAATTATATTATAAGCACCAACTGGAGTAGTCATTATGCGATGATTCGCTTCAATAGAACGATAAAAATAGTTGAAGCGCAATTTCTCTCGCTTTGAAGATCAGCCCTCACCGGTATTTGTTCTAATCGAATAACTTCGCAGAGCTCAGCTCGTTTTGTAGGTCTCAAATACTTCTTTAAAATATTTGATTGATAGAATGGATCATCTAGCTAACCGCTAATGATTAAATACGTTATATTAACGTTTTACCCGACTGCATCAGGACGGTAATATTTTCGAGTGTATGTATGTATCTCAATTTCTTTGGCACGCTTTATAGCCATACAGTAATTATACATAGAGTAGAGGAGCCAAAGGCAGGCCTGAGTGCGAGTGTCCAGTGAATAATAACAGTGGGAAGATGAGAGAACCTATACTTATCTTTGTTTATCACACAACCGAAAAAGAGAGACAGATAGATAGCCTCATTTGCTTTCTCTTTTTTCTTTTGATGCACATTTTAGACTTCCCACCTCTATAAATAATAACTCTATAGCCCAAACGGCTTGACGAACTTTGACATATAGGATGTTATTGAATTTGTCTTAATAGTCAAATCAAAAGTGAGCAGTAAATATATTTGTAGTCAAGCGAATATCAGATTGAATTCGAAATTGAGATCTGGTGCAGATGCTTGCTACTCCTGAGGACTAAGTTGGAATGCCTTATGATTCTCCCTTGTTATACTTGAAAAATCATGACCACAATAGCATACAACTGATATTGTTAAGTATGTCGGATAAGTACAAACCACAATAGCTCTACCATATTCAAAGCAATGCCATTATTAGAAGCTCTGAAAACATTCGTAAAACAATAGACAGGACTGGAAATCTTTTGGGTGAGATCTATACTAATTGGCATTATTGAGTGCGATTGCTAAGAAAGTATACATGCCACAGAAATTAACGAATTTCGATTCACATATGTACTGCCTGGCCTCTTATATGTTTAATTTAGTGACTATGCGAAGCTTCATTAATTAATTAAATTCCTTTAACCCGACCGTTCATTATGATGCATTAAATTAATTGGATGGATGAAAAACATGGCATACACACTATTATAAAGTGTAGTGGCCGCTTACATAATTATAAATAAATTCGATTGTGATCAGTGATAGGCTAATGTTTGAAACTCTTCCTGTTAAACGGAGAGTCGGAGGTTCAACTCCCAGGCACGCCAGGTACACCTCTGATTTTTCAAAGTTATGTGCGTATTAGAAATTAATTATCATTTGCTTTAACGGTGAAGGAACACGTCGTGAAGAAACCTGCACACCTTAGAGTTCTTAAAAAAAAGTATTCAAAGGTGTGTGAAGTCTACCAATTCGCACTTGGCCAGCGCGGTGACTATGGCCTAAGCTCCTCTCTGAGAGGAGACCCGTGCCCTTCAGTGGGACAATAATGGGTTGAAACGAATACGAACGAGATACCGCAATGCTCGGCTTGCAAATTAGATTTGAATTCATAAAATCGTAATGTATTACGTACTAATTTTGAAGCTGGTGGAATTTTATTTGGTTCGACTCTGTTGGCATCTGTCGCATATTTGGCTAATAAAGGCAGTGGTAAGCGCTGCTGTGTTGTGGTAAGGGAGACATAGGTAGGTACTCATAGGAGGCTTTCCAACTTAGGCATCAGGGGTAGCAACGCATCTGTTATCGACCTCAGATAGGATTCCAATTTTATGGGGTCAATCAAAGGTGGCCATGGACGGCAGTGGCCATTTACCATCTGAGAGCATACTTATCTGCTTCTTTAAACCTATCCCCGGAGCGATATGACATGAGGTATTTCAATGAAGATTCCTACAATATCCAGCTACACTTCATCCACGCCTCTGATGTTGCAAATAGCCGTGACAATAATAAGTACTGAACAAAGTCACACGGAACTATTTTACAAACATATAGTTACACACATATGTAACTTATACGTTATATGTGTAGACATAGTTATACCTATTTGCACATATTCGACAACAATGGCTGATGAGGTCACATTTAGCACGACGACAATTCAAGTCAATGACTCAAGTGTCAATTTTAGTGGCTGACCAAGTTTGGGCTTTTTCATTTAATTAAGAATGCCGTCACTGGTTACGGCATGATGTGATGCGGCAATTTACATAATCTTTATATCATCAAAAGTGCCTCAAAGATAAAGTTCGCAAGTGTACTCGTATATTACCTACATACAAGTGATTTCTGAAAATATTTTTATTGGATTTTTTCATCTAAATAGGGTGGGTTTTTTCGAAAAAATAAGTGTCAACAGTCTTATTGAAATACTTGACAAATGGTGTTTAATACAATAAAGATTAGTCTCCCTAAAATCCAGCCAAAAGATTACGGAAGTATTAAGTACCTGCTACTAATCTAGATTTATAATTAAATTCTGTATTTACGAGATTTTTAGTGCCAGCGGTCACAAGAGCAGAATACAAACAAACATATAATATTAGGCGCATAAAACCATTAAGCGCGTAAAGCCTATTTACCTATTATACTTTTGTGGTTGTCGGTTCACTTTCTTATGAGTTGACCATGTTAGTCTGCAGGAGTCTGCTCTGTGGAGATGATTACTGATGTTCATGGCCGACAGATAATACACAGACCAAGAAAAACTCATTCTCCTTTAGTCTCTCAGGAAACTATACGGGAGCCGTTCAAATCCATAGATCAAACGCAGTAAATTCTTCAAATATGCAGCTATAGAAGATTATATTCATGAGAATTCTACGTAGCAACAAAAGCTTTTAAATAACTTTTACTACAGTTTCTAAAGTCGCCATTCCAGTTACTTTGTAATATGACAAGCTCGATCTTTAGTTGCGAGGTAGGTATAAATTAAATAGAATTTAATTTCGCTGGCTCGGTATATTAACGAAGTGAACTTAAATACCTTGTTTGGAAACTCAGTCATGAAAACTCCAACAGTCTTGTTTAATTTAACTTAAACTTGCTTAATTGAAATTTAATATTATATAGACTTGCAAAAAAGTTATATTTACGCCAACCTGGCTCCCTTCTAGTTTTTTTTTATGAAGTTGACGAAGCAATCGAAAAAAATGTAAATTATGGTAAGGGGGCACTGCTGTCCTGACACACTGTTGTGTTTTCTGTATATATATAATAAGAATGTAACTCGCGCTCGCTGTCTGTGTGTTTAAAATTACTTACCGCCCAAATATCGGGATTGAATTCATCGAAATGCAGATATATTCATAGAACGAATGTTAACTTAACTTATAGGCTTTATTTTATCAAAATCGATCCGCTCTATCAAAAGTTATTACAATTTAAAATCAGAAGTAACTTTTTTACCTCGAATTACGTACGTACGCGAATAGTTCTAACTTAGTGAACTAGATGGCGTTATTGTAAAAACATCACTGACTCACGGGCAAACTTCTAAATACAAACGACAGAACAAGTTCGCCCGGTCAGCAAGTTTTCAAATATAATATTGCCGTCATTGCCGTTTCTAGACGTTTGTAAGCAACTATAATATAAAGTTGCCTACTTCAGGAATCTTTTCTATATTATAGAGAAAATTCTTCCTGAAGTAAATCACATTTGCGTTGCTATTCCCAAGATCAAAGATGGTTGCTTCATATAGTAAGGCAAGCACACTCTTCCACCAATTGCTTCACGCTAGGAACAAATGTGACGGTGGTACCTCTCCAATCGAACCATACCGTTCTACCGTCTTGGAAATTGCTTTTATGTTATAGAAGTAGCAAACAAGCATGAAATTCACATGATAAGGCAACATTGCCGATGGACATTGGACATTAAAAGTCAATCCCAGACAGGATAATGGCCTTACCAGATAATAGTACCTATTTGTTACCTAAGTCCAAATAGGTAGAGATCTGAATCTGAAGTCGATTACGGATAGATAGCTAGCTAGTCGCTTACATTACCTCTTGAATTTTTTTCTTCCTCCGTATGCTCCTCAAACCAAATTACAGCAATGCACGGTTATAACCAGAAATAACTGTGACAGTGGTAGGTCTAATACCTTCACAAGTAGCTAAATTAGTGATAACAAACGTATAAAAATAATAGTTTGTATAAAAAGTAATATGGACGTGCCTATATATTAATTATGTCCAAAGATCAAAGCTGACATTTCACTAACTAACGCAGATGTCTACAGAAAAACGAAATACCATTCCCATTTGGAATCCCCGATGAAGCGTGATTCTCATATGTCCCTTTGTGTATTTTGTTTTTATCCCACTTCCGCGTCTGTCAGAAGTTTTGACACTTCATCTATCAGGAATCGTTACGAACCAATTACTTAAGTCAATAAAGATATTCTGTTTCGTGCTTAAAATTGTGTTGACAGGATATCCATATGCTACTTACTCGTATTCATACTTCTTATAGCTTTCTATATTATAGAACACCCGATTACAATCGATCTTTAATGTCACCAATTACTTTTCGGTACGGTACTTACCAGTGAAGGGTACATTCGCATTTTAATCAATCCTAGAATGCGATTAGTCTTATCTGAGGTCAACCAACCCCAGATTTATGATTTGACCTGTTAATTTGGACTAAGTTGGAACGCCTTGTCTTTGGTCCTAATGTTACTTGATGGTACTACAACAGTTAAACTTTAAAACTTTGAGTTTTAATGCGTTATTTTCCATGGCGGTTCTTTACATAAGCTAGAGCACTATAAAGGAATTTTGAAAATTTTACAACTCAGGAGATAACTACCTAAATATGGCATGAGCATTTGTGCACAATAAAATAATACCTGGCCGACAAAGCTGCCTGTTAATTTCGTCGTTAGACAGACTTTATTATTAGGTAACCAACTGGTCCAAACTTAACAGTAATATCTGGTGTGACAGCTTGCATCATGATGATGTTTTCATATATTATTAAGTCGGTTGGCGTACATAGAAAATATTGTTTGCGTATTATTTTTGTGACAATAAAAACCACATTCTCAACATTTAATAACATCTAAAACTAAGACCTGTCTCTAAGCAAATTGCTCACTTAAAGTTGCGAAATTTCACTATAAAAAACTAAGCAATTATTAAAACATAATTTGTCTTAGAAATTCATTATTAAATGTAGTAAAGTCTATTCAATAATAGTGTTTCTTTAGCCACAATGTCAATAGTTCATACGATTACCTTGAAATGTGTAAAGTATCAATTTGATACGTTTGATGACACCTTTTAAGGCCATAGGTGGGCTTTGGGCTGATTGTGGGATGGAAGACAATACTTTATAACAATTAAAGACGTTTAAAAAATCGTTTAGTACCTCATATATTTTTAGGCGCCATTGTTATGTTTATTAAAAGTATTTAAATTATAAAAGACGCACTTAAAGTCATGGTATAAATGGAGATTGAAGATTTTTTAAGAATAATTTTTTTCTAGGCTAGGATCATTTGTGATTTTCCTACATAATATTAGGTAGACTATACTCCCTTGCTGTGTACTTCTATCTGATTAAAAATCAGTTAGGAGAACTACAAAAGCCATTATCAGAATAATTTTGGTTACAGGTAGGTACATAAATTTTATCATTTTCTTTAAAATCCTCTTTATGAGTTGTAAAACAGTAAATTTGTTTCAACTGACTCGCATATACCAACATTTGTTGACTTAACGTTGTGGCTTACCGCGTATTGTCTTTAAGTAAGACCATGTCTACAGAGAAATGCATATTATCATCATTTACCATCGTGAAAATATAAGATAGGATCTGAGACACTCGATTCGATGTCTTGTTTCCGCTTGTGCAATGACAAATTACTCATTATTTTACTTCATGAAGCGAAAATGAAACTATATTGCTTTTTGGTGATGGTGGTACGTATTCAATTAATATTGAAGTAAAACGCTACGGAACTGTGATAATTTTTTAAAGATGGCGGGGGCCTATCGCCTGTGAATGAGAAAATTTTACATTTGCCGAGGATGAACAGTTTATTTGTACGTACTCATCAAGTATTTTTGTAGATAATATAATCATTACCATAGTCTTTATTTAGTCCTTTTCGGGCTGGTCAAATATATTTGTGACTAGATAATTATCTTAAAAACAGAAAACTCGACTGCTTAAAATGAATTAATTTGATAACCTTGGTACATATTTTTATGATACAAAAATAATTCCACATTTCGCCCTTTTTTGTTCGCTCGCAGGCACCTTATTAAAAATTGTATAGCTTATGTTACTATGACAACTGAGACGATTATAACGACGAATATTAAGCCGTTTGGGCTGTGTGGAGTGCCAAATAAATAGACATATGTACATACGCTCGAAAAACATTACCCTCTTTCTGAAGCCATCGATTTAAAACCGCATCAAATTATTAAAACTAAAGAGGATTTATACATATTTTACCACAAAAGTGCGTTTTTTAGTCTTTTAAACAATTAATTTTATAATGCATTCAATTAAACTTGCTCTCCTACTTGCATTTCATAACTATTTCTTAGCGTGTCGTTATAATTTTAAATTTGTAAAGTAGTGTCTATATCTGTTAGTAACCTATTTACGTTTCTCTACTAGTATATCAATGCCTCGGTGGTACTGATACTGCACTAAGTTTAGCATGCTTGTGCACTTTCGTGCAGTGTCGGAAATGTCAGCGTACAGTCAAAAAGGCAACCGATGAATCAAACTTGCATTACGTAATCGCATAATTAATTATATCTACCAATAAGCATATAATTCTATCGATTAGTCCTAATAAATTGTAATATCTAAAAGAAATTGGTTTTTACAAATAAAGCATTAATCTGTTTTTTTTTTATTTTTATTCTTTTTATTTTCTGTAATCTCTATAGATCATAGAAATGCTAATTCCTATCATGCGTTCCATGCTCGGCTAGACACAAAATAGGTTTTAGCCTTTTTAACTAACATTTGTTTTATTTAAAAAAAACGCTTTTTCAATTACATTATGATTTTCTAAATTGTCAAATCAAAAAAAATCTGTGAATAAGCTTACGTAATTATTACTGTGTGCCGTGAACACAAATTAAGATAAATAAATATATAAATACCCAGACCTTGAATAAACATTGAATTGTTTAGATACCTGGTCACCAGGGGATCGATTGAACCCCTCAGAATGTCAGTCATTACAAATATGATACCTCGCAAATTATAAATATCATTTTTGTCGGTCGTCAATTTTTTTAATGTTCGCTCGTCTTAAATTTCCGTCCAACAACGCTCACGTAGCTTAAACATTTTGATCACGAAACTTACATTAACAGTTACACTATTTGTTACATTGCCGTCATTTACGGTATATTTCGTTTCTTTAAACACAGTCTAAGGCATCCAGGAGATATTGTTGACACAGATGCAACCGTTTTGTCATTGAGACGAAGTTAAATAAAAATGTTACGGCGTGACCGACCACGTTCAATATTCATTAGTGTTTCAACGGGAGCGTTCACAATCTGGAATTTGAGCTAAGATAGGGTTACCGTCATCATTTCGGTTTTTATTAATGGTCGTCAACTCATTTTCCCACTGCTAGGCACGGGTCTCCTCTCAGAGTGAGAGCTTTTAGGCCATAGTCCACCGCGCTGGCCATGTGCGAATTGGTAGACTTCACACACCTTAAAGCACTTTTTTTAAAGAACTCTCAGGTGCGCAGGTTTCCTCACGAAGATATCCTTCATAATTAAAGAAAGTGATAATTCATTTCTAATAAGCACATAACTTCGAAAGGTCAGAGTGCGTGCCTGAGATTTAAAACTCGGATGCTCCAATCGAGAGGCCGAGTTTCAACCATTATGCTATCACTGCTTAGTAATATAAGGTAGCAAATGACCACGCTGTCTAGTGGTATTTGGCCACAGTCCTATAAGAACATCACAAGCAACATAACCAATCTCAGGTAGAAAGGACAAATATTATTTGAGTGTGTCGTGTGTGAATGTGTCGCAATCCCTGCATGCTAATTGGAAAATTGAAAAACCTCTTTCAAACACTGCATCACTGTAATAAGACAGAAGGTGGATGTAGTCTTCCGAACCGAGGCAGAAACGGTTCTATTACGCGTGGTAACACACGAACAAAAGTGGTTGTCGATCGCTGACGGCAGGCGGCTGCATTCGACGACGGTCACAGACGACAATCTTCGACAGTTGCCGCCTGTCATCAGAGACGTTAAGCGACTATCCGCTGTTGCGACATGAACTGTTGCTAGTGTATTAGCTCCCTCCATTAGAGTGCGTTGACAACCCTACGCTAGGGTTCTGTCTATGACCATGTTATATTAATATGTATGATCCTTCAACACTTGTATTAACGTGACAACGCTACCTAATTCATCGTTGGAACATCAACAAAAATATACACAAACGACGTAATTTAGTATACAATGACCATAAAAATAAACGGAAATCATATATAAAACTTGTCAGTTCAAGTTCAATTTATAATTAAAGCATAAATAGGTATTACGTCATGGCGGCGGGTGTAAAATTAAAAAAAAACGCAAGTTTTGGCAAGTGAATCAAAAACCGATTATGAGATTTACTATAGTGTTTTTGATTAAAATTAATTTTCAGATAAATCAAGTTTCTTTTTCTGAATTTCTATTTTAGTCGAGGCCCCTGTTATCAACAAAGAAATTGTTCGTGTTTCCTATTCAAAGATAGGTTGGCAACCTCTGATCTAGACAAATTTATAACTATGTATATCCATCTGTGAACGGCTTGAAGAACTCACGGTCTACTAATAGACGGATGGAGGGATGGATAGATTGCATTGCTTTTGAACTAACAAACGGGCATTCCTCGCGGTAAATTGTCACCACAGACAGCTTATTTTGAGTCCTCAATAGTACAGTTGCTTCAGCATTTTCAGATAATGAATGTCAATAAAGGAATTAACAACATCTATGAAGAAGGTCAACTTTTCCGTAAAGCATTTTATCAAAAAAAGGTTGATGTGAATCGACTTTGAATAACTATCATTTGAACTATGAATAGGTATATAAAAATCATTCAAATTAATTAAATGATTTTCCGTATGCCGACGCATGTGTCATTGGCCGTAATATATGTATGAAAATAAATGGCGTGAAATCTTCACTTGTTCCGTTATGAACACAGGATAATAAAAACGTAGCGTACTATGACTCAGATCTAGTTGACACACTCATAAGTCTACGTGAGGATTATTAAGTATCGAGAAATACGCGTCTTATAATTGGATAATTCATTTTACACTGCTATAACTATCTTATAAAACAAATTTATTTATTGCACCTATTTGTAATGCGATGGTAAAATAATGAATACCTACGTAAAATAACAGAATTGCGCTGTGTGGTCTCGAGTTTACATAGCATTTGTAACAAAGGGCCAAAAAATTCATATGATGGGTAGCAGCGTCTTGTATAACATCAACATTCATTGCGGTCATAAACACGTATGCAAGGCGCAGTGACTATTCAAAAACCTCCAGCTATTCAAATGTACAGCAATTCACGTCAAAAGGCTAATGGAAGGAGTGATACTCCAAAATAAACTAAGATAAAATCCCATAGGCTCGAATTAATTTTACGTACTTTCAACTACTGCCTCGCATGTTAGAATAATAATAATAACTAGTGGACCAGTCGTAATGGTCGAAATTCGACCATTATTAAAACCATACGAAAACTAAACAAACGTCGAAATAAAAAATAAACTTGTGTATGTATTTTTAATCTGTGCATAAGGAGGGAAGGGAAAATGATGTTTAACTTGTTAAGCTGCATTTAAAAGAAATAACGCATTTTATGACAACGACATCTGACATAATTGACAATATTGTTTAACATTCTCAATTTATTGTTTTATTT
>DWNY01000749.1:0-14673 GCA_018250635.1 Telegonus apastus | reverse complement strand
TAAGTTAAGATTTGTACTATGAATATATCTACATTTCCATGAATTGTTTTGGCGGCAAGTAATTTTGAACACACAGACAGCGAGCACGAGTTACATTCTTATTATATATACAGATTTATATATTCATACGTGAATCGAAAGGTTGTGGTTAGTACAATTGTTCGAATACTGCGCGCCTGGAGGTGTGTGAAATTAACATACGTTGAAAGTTCATGTAGAAAAGAGTATGCGAAGGTAATATTTGTGTACACTAAGTTTTACAAATACATATATTAAATAAAATCAAACATTCATTGGTTATACTACTAACAACGAAAAACACGTAAGGTCAACCATGTTATACGTCAATGTTCAAAAAGGTATGATTGCTTATAAATACGATTTACTTCATGAATTAAATGCACATCAAGTTTAGTTTTTATTTGGGTTTCATTATGACCGAATTTCGGCCACTGACCCGTCCCAATGGTCGAAATTCTTTTTATTAAATCTTAAAGTTTTAATTTTGGAAATCGGCATTGGTACTAGTAAATAACGTTATTTAAAGGAAACTAGGAAAATAAAATAATAGCTCTACAAACATTTTCTATGAAAACGAATGACAATTAATTAATGATGACCAAAATTAAATATAGAACTACCTGTGATGACTAGCGAGGCCCGAAAGGGGTATGCAATTCACCATTCACTTTCAACCACAACTGATATACAATGATATACGAACAATAAATAAACGACAGTGTTAAGTAGACTTTTCTATATCCTACGGACCATAGTTCTCTTGTCCGGACAAACGGGACTAACGAATTTAACGACTCCATGTGCACTCCGAGGCAGTTATAGGCAAATTTACACTCTAACGGTTACCTTCATACAATAAACACCAGTCAATGAAATCCCATTTTAATTTTATATTCATCAGGTACACTTGTCAATAGATTTCATCAAAATAAATTTGCCTAACATAATTTTTCGTCGTAATCATCTGAATTCAAGTAGCAAGTACGATCACAACTTGATCCGGCGTGAAAATTTGATGATCCGAATACAAATTGAACGTATCACGGCACGTATTATAATTCAATGAGTGATCCTGTCGAGTCCCCGGGGCAATAAATTATTTAGCGTTCACCCAAACCGGGACATGTTCTCGGCTAGAGACAGAACATGTTCACACGATCTTGCACGGCTCGCAATCAGGTCACCTTACAATCAATTACTCTGCTTCAGTGTTGGGAATAAAAAATATCACCTTACAGTTCAACCTAAAAGGTCGCTGTATTTAACAGAGGTAAGAAATATGTCGTACGGGAAGGGAATCATTAAGAGGCAGCTGACCCCCCACCCCCCTCCTCCCTCTAAATAACGTTTTACACATTGTATTCCACTTTAAGACGTCAAATTGTACTTAACTAAAAATGTTCTGTTTAATTATCTACAGCTGGACCGGTTTTATTTATTGAGACGTGTAAATCATTTAGAAAATTGCAGCTCCTTTAAATTTGGCTAATCGATTTCACGGCCAGCACAAATTTAACAACGACTCAAACACAACACAAATAAATATACGCATGTAGCTAACATGCTAATAGAATTCAATTAAAATTTGTAAAGCGAAGACGATATAAACTTCCGCTTAATAAGATAGAAGTTCTGTTATTGGCCATAAATAACGACAATTCAAAACTTCCTTCAGCGAGCCCGTTTCGACACGTGTCTTTTATGGCACACTCGTTACAACGTTGTGTTCAGCCCTAAAGCCTGGCTCTTATGAGCCCTAGCCAGATGAATGTTTGTTACGCTTTACACAAGCACTCGATTTTATCTTAATCGTGGTCAAACACTGAATTTACTGCAGCGGCTATTGTGATTCTTAAATATTAAAGTTTAACAGAGTATTTAGGAAATAATATCTAACAAGTGTTACTATGATAGTGCCATTGAGCACTAGGGAATAAAATGCACCTATGCATTTTACATAGCTTAAGGGAAAAAAGGGTACCTAGCCATGATAGAAGACATTATGACACATGATTACCCCGCACTACAACAATTCCCAATTAGTCAGGCTGGAATACTTTTCTCGACGCTATAGTCTAAGTTGATATTATGACTAAATGTATCGAAGAATTGTAATACATTACCGACTGTGTGAACTGAACTTTAGTGCTAAGCGGTAACACATGTTTTATAAGGATCTATGAGCACTTCCACAGGCCCTCCAAATGGGAGTTTTTACCAGCAGTAGACTCAACGATTAAACTAAATTTCCATGTATGCACTGGGTATTTATTTATGTATCCTTAAAAATATGCATGTAACAGAGATAATCTTAGAATGCAGATTTAAATGAGCACATTTACTCAAAAGTAACTGATCAACTTCTAGCAATCTTTAATATTCCATTCCGTCCCACGAAACCATCGCTCTAACTCGTAAGATTAAACAATACGAAATATAATTAGAATATTGATCGAAGCTGAATCCCTAAATCTTGTACTGTAAGGTAGACGTCAGTAAGCCGTCAAGTTGAGATAAATGATTGATACGGCCGCCGTGACGCGGCGGAACGCGTCGGCGTCATTAAACTCCAAGTCATTGTTGCAATAAACCAAGTTAAGGAATGTTTGCTATAATTGTTTTGCATTTATTAAGTTTGGAAGTAGCAATCGAGCATGCAGCCCATTTGACGGTAAGTGACCACTACTGCCCGTTGACATTTGTAATCAACCCCAGATAAAATTACAGTCCTACCTGAGCTCGGCCGCAGATGCGAAGCGTTATATTCCAATCGACTTTTAATAGAATCGAAGTCTTACCTGAATTCAGATAAAAAAAATCAATCTGACATCAACCACAGACGCCTGAGTACTCCTAAGGACTAAGTTTAATTGTTATGGATAAGTACCCTTACCACTGCTTTCAACTAGAGAATTATATTAAAAACAAAAAAACCCATTGCTTCAAATTAACTGACTTTCATATCCATATTCATTTGATACGCATATTGTTTTGATACAAATATTTCATCCCATCTCACACCCCTTTTTCTGCGTTCAAAGACATCATATATAAAAATTGTATAGCCTATGTTACTACAACTGATACGAATCTAACGACACCTCATATGTTAAAATTCGTCAAGCCGTTTGGGCTTTGGGTCATGCCAGGGAAATGCAACATACAAACATATAGATATGCTGCGCTTAACAGCGCTGTAAAGTACATTGCTTGATTTTAATATAGAAAAAGGAATAAATAAATAGGAAACGATTACCTTCATTGCACGAACACTTAACGCAATTCAATCATAGAGCGACTAGATCCACGCCAGAAACAATTACAACAACAACGAACAAAACAAGCCAAACAAATATTGGGCAATCTCTGGCGTCTCGGCGAAATGCAATAAAGGCGGGCGCACTTAACGTTTTTCCCCGGCATTATGCCCGGATGGTCCACCTGTCGCCCGGAGTGCCCCGGACCCTCCTTCACATGCCGTTTACTGCCAGCTACGGTTTTTGTTCGAATCCGGCCTATGACGCGCTTTTTTATGTCGGCTATGTAAGGCAGTTTGATTTGATATGAAAAAGAAATTGTTGCCAGAGGTTGCAAAATATGAAATGATGGTTAAAGAAACCACTTTCTATGAGAAACTGGTTAAATAGTGTAGAATAAACTATGTAAAACATATCGCACCAACATTTTAACCGAGTTACTAAAGGAGATTCTAATTTATTAATCTCTCATGTTCTGGATGTAGGAAATGGCTATACAGTTTATTAATAACCTAAAACAACAAATGAACTAGTTCTGCATGCAGCCAAGCGGAGCTGTGTGAATTATGTGACTGCCTTTCAACCCCTGGCTTTACCCAAGGAATACAGACGTGTCCCTCTTTCGTGTCGTTGCCGTTTATGTCAATGATACACTGAGCAGTTGTACAAACAGTAATATACATATAAGTCACTGTACAAAACGCATTTTAAAGAAAACTGCGGCATAATTCCCATAATTCACTAAAATGAATACAGCAACTAACACTTAAGGAGCCTAGGATTGACACGAGTTTCCTATGTTATGGAAATTGTCCTTTTATAACAATCTCCGAACGCACGTCATTGTCACATTATAATGTAGCCATCATGAAAACTTACGTCCGAATGCTTTAGAAAAAACATAGAAACAATACTATTTTCATTATACGGCCCAAGAAAAAAAGAATCAAGGTCTATAAAGTGACAACCTGATAAAACGTATAAAATCCCAAATCACGCGAAATGAAACTGTGCGAACGTGTAAAGTTCATTATTACCGAAATCACTGATTTGCTTCGTTTGTGAATACGTTGTTCTCTCGAGAATATTTCTAGCATATTCTTTAGGAATGTAGATGAAATCTAAAATACATATTAAAGAAGAAAAGAGAGATTTACAGTAAAACGAGAGCTCTTCATATTTCAATATCTGTTAATATCCAAATTACAGGATGCCAAAAAGCCATCTCACACTAAAAAATCTCTATTTTAACAGACTTCCAGAAGGCAAAAGGAAAGTTAATCTATTCGTTAAATTTTATTTTCTATAATTCACTTCCATCTAAAATTCCCAATGCACGTTGAACATTTCAATAGTTTTGCTGAATTCGACTCATTCTGATACATTCGCCTCGCATCAATATCCAACTGTTTGGCGTCTGTCTGTATGAAAAACGAAACGTTGAAGCAATCCCATTAGAATCCAATTCGAGGTTTATCTCTGTTAGGATAAAGCGCAATTTGCAGATGAAAGTGCAGCCAATATTTAGCTTTGGATTTCAATTGGACGAAATGGACTCGCGTCTGACCTATTCATCAGATTAACACCGATTTTATTGGACTCTTTCAACACACAATAATGTCTATCGCGGGTTGAAAGAGACCAATAAAATCGGTAAATAAATTATTAAGTACGAAGTTTCCTGTGCACATTCACTCCGGTGCACTAATATAAATGGGCTAGCAAAAATTTCAATGGCAAGAACCATTTTATTGTCAACCGGTATCTTTTTTTGTTTTGCTAGCTATTGACGTGAGCGTTAGTGATGTCAATAAAATATACTGAAAATGTATGATCATGATTGTGACCAATGGGCGAAACTAGATTAATGAAATTCAATTCAATTAACCAATTGTCGTCTATTATTTCAAAAAGAAAAATAGATTGATTTTCACAAAAATCAGTGCCTTTGGACAGTACTATTTTTATATGTTAATCTGCTTTGTCTTCTTTTTGTATGTACAGAAAATGTTAAATAAATAAAATTTGGTGCTGAGATAATGACAACACCAAATTTTATTTTCGATAAATTTCTTTCAATGTCCTTCTTTGTTTATATTGTCATTTGCTCAGTTTGTAAAACACAGTCGCATAGATTATATGCCCTGGATACATTAAATACTAGCTGATCCCCGCGGTTTCACCCGCGTTAAAGAACAGCCGGCCGCATGCGCGTGGAGCACGCACTAGTGCTTTTTTTAATGATTAAAGTAGCCTAAGATACTCCTTAGACCTTTAGCTATCTTTCAGTGAAAGTCCCGTCAAAATCAGTTTAGAAGATTACTTCAGCCAAACAGACAAATATATTTTTTTAAATTGTATTTTTATTAAAGGTAACGTGTACTTTCATATGCATTTATTAAAAAATTGTTATTTTGATATTACAAACAGACACTTAAATTTTATTTACTTGTATAGATATCCAGCGCTAATGTATTAAAAAATCAAACCTGTGTATTTTTTTTTTCAACTGTTACTAAAGCTCTCGTAAGTTCTGAGGGAGGGTGTAAAAATATATAAAGCGGGTACGGAAAGACGGGGCTGTATGCTGAAGCTAGTTTTAGTATATACCAAGTCACTTTGCAACAATGTCTTAAAAATTAATGATGACTAATAACGATATAAATACAGTCACAGTATGCAAAAAGATACCTTTCTACAGTCGAATGTTAGCTCTCGGTAAACAGGATTTTTTGCTGGTCCGTTTTTACAACGTTTTGGTGAGTAACCTAGATTACTCACTAAAATTATTACCAAGTAGTTGCATGACTATCACTTTGAAGTAAAATAATAAATAGGTACATTTACATATAAAAAATCTACCTCTGTGTGATTACGTTTGCAAAACTCTTAAAATGATGATGAATTTAATTGGTACCAGTGGACCCACCGCAATGGTCGAAATTCGACCATAATTAAAATTAATGAAAACTTTAAATACGCCCGTATTTTTAATTAATACATTCGGAAAAAAATCATTATAAGGAAAATGAGGTTTCATTTGCTAAGCTGCATTTAAAAGAAATAACGCATTTTTTGACATTGCAGTCTGTCATAGTATGTAATGTAAACTATGAATGTGTTATTTTGTTTAATTTAATATATTTTAGCAGTTGTCAAACATGAATATTATCCCTTCTCGCTCCTTCTCTTCATGAACTTTCCCATGTATGTCTAGTCTCATATTCCTCTCTGCACGCAGTAGGTATTCGAAAAACGGTTTCGCAAATTTTATCACGTATTAATGAATAGATGTCTTTTTATACACAGGTTCTTTAAAATCATATTACGATGACAGAGTCCTTCTTGTTAAGTTCCGAGGGCAACATCGCAATACCTATTAGTAGTAGTTTAACAAGTGAACAAGACCGTTTACACGTTAAACGATGCTTTATTCTGGTTTAAAGGTTGTGAGTAAGGGCGTTTAAGATAGATCTAATTGAGTTCACATTTGTTGTCACCCCTGAGGTGGCAGCATAAGGCCGACCTCAGGTAGGAATCTAATCCTATCTGGAGTTGATCATGAATGTCACGCAGGGTCCCTTGCGATACCTATTTTTATATTTCCATAATATAGTTTATAGATATAAAAATAGGTTTACAATAGGTTAGGTTTCTGACAAGTTTACGCAACGATAAGGTTAACTTGAATCAAATTTTGAAAACGACTTTAGTGCATACATTTTTGAACTTTATTTCAAACACAAAATATCGATGAAAATAAAATTTCGCTATCCACGAAGTCACAGAACGACAGAATAAAACGTCTTTTTAAGTTTATGCTTATTGATAATTACTTGAATACTAGCTGATCCCCGCGGTTTCAGCCGCGTTGAAGATGTAAAAAGGCATACATTGATGTCTGCCCGTAACTGAGAATAACACTCGCGACCGCAAGCCCGTGGAGCGCGCGCTAGTGCTTTTTTCAAAAACTAAAGGAGCCAAGTTACGCCTTACACCTTTAGCTATCTTCCCGTGTAAGTCCCGTCAAAATCGGTCCAGCCGTTTAGAAGATTACTTTAGCCAAACAGACAAAAAAATGTATTTTTGTTATAGGCACCGTGTCTGCTTTCATATGCATTTAATAAAGAGTTGTCAGTTTGACGTTACAAACAGACACTTTAATTTTATTTTGTTTGTATAGACATATAAATTAATATAATTGTTAGACAGAGGATCATAATAAATATAAATAGGCATGCGTCCATTACCTTCAATGACTATTATGAAGATTTTAATTTTATAAGGTTTCTTATTCTTAAGAAAGCAACGAGCATTCTCGTAGGTACTTTACTTAATGACTTCCATGCATTATCGCAAACAATATGCAATAAGCCATAATAGTCCAAGACAGAAAAGTCCTCTGATACCTGTAAATTGGCCATCGATCCAAGCAAGCAGGTATGCGTGCACTTGAAGTATGTATGAACACTATTGTATCCCATAAATTTTATTTGTAAAAAAATTAGTAACGTCTGGGGGCCCTGGGATCCTGCTCTATAATTTTATAAACATGAAATATGAATGAAGGCAATAGTTAGAATGCGCGAACACCATTATAAAGGCATTTAGAATAAAAAGAGGTAGCAATCCGGCATACAATTGGTATAAAGGAGGCACAACAACCCGAGGGCACCCACAAACCACTCAACAACCAATTTAAAAAATATTGTCAAACAGAGACTGCTGCTCAGTTCAAAAGGTATATTGATTCGGACAGACCGAAGTCCATATTAATATTACTTACTTCTCCTCAACCAGCGAGAATTCGTAGAAGGGAACTCGCAGGCCCATTACTAGATTCCTTCAACAAAGAGAAGACCGAATCCAATAACGAACGACTACTATTGACGAATCGACGCAACCAAAAAGTATCCGGACAATTTAACAATAGCCTCCCACTCCCCCCACAACCTAGGTGTACCGTATCAAATATACGCAACGTTGTCTCCCAGGTCCGTCCGAGCGTCGGTATTCCCCGTCACCCGCCATTGTAGGCTCGGCCCCCCCGAACTACGTCAGGTCCATTGATCGCGCTGACGTCACGAGCCACTGCAGCGGACGGCTCCTAGCAGGGATGCCTCTTCTGTATCGTGTACTACGGTTTCCTAACATATACATACTTTATTAGCATCGTTGTGCACGATAATAATGTTATTGTCATCTACTGTGCTGTTGGCCCAAAGCTCTGCCTTAGTTGTAGGGAGAAATTTGTCCCCACTACTGAACACGTATTTCTTACGATTACGGATAACATACATATAGAAAGTTATGATACAATTTTGTAACTTTTAATTTAAAAACAAGCAAACATACAATATAAAAAGCAGCTTATAAAGAAATACGTAGTAAACAATGTCTTTATGTGTGATATCTTTCAATTTATTTCCTACAATCACATACATTATTATTCCTTACGTTAGACGTTAGCAACCCTAGATCAAACGCTCAAACGTTCGCCTCGCACCCTTTACATACAAATCGTTGGAAGACGTACGTATTTAGTATTTTTAGATTATTAGTTTATTAGAGTTCTTTTAAGAGCAGATTAAGGTTTTTTTCGCTATTAATTATATTAACGTATTATAAAATTAACATAAAAAGAAAGAATAAAATTACCGTAATTTACAAATCTTTTATTTAACTTCACTTCTATGCGATAAAATTCTAGGTTTCCACAATAATCGACTAAATCCAAACGAAAAATAATTCAATGAAATCAATTCAAAGGATAATTCATCAAGATAATAACAAAAGGATAATTCATTCAGCCAATCTAATGTAGACACTACATAAATTTTAACATAAACATTTTCCTTACACATATTCTAAGAATATGTGTAAGGAAAATGTAACCTACCTATTTTGGCGGCAGTTTTCGACATTCTCAGAAATCAAAACAGGTAATAATATGCCACATACATTATATCGGAATGGGAAAAAATTAAATGAATTGCATTTTTTTGGCAATTTAAATAATGATGATGACGCAAATCTTTGTTTATAACATTTAAGTAACTTACGAGCAAGCAGTCTACCTGATGGTAAGTGCTGTCCATCGACATCTGTAATAAACTTCATAACACTGGAATTCCCCTGAAGTCATTCACAGGTGCGTCTACTCCTGAAGACTTAGATGGTCACCTCATATGTATATCATATGTATACATATACTCTATAGATACAACGTCACGCTGTCAATGACATACGACAAACGTTCAAGAAGTATAAGCATGCGTGCTTGACTCACGCACACTAGCTTAAAGACGGCATCGTATAATTGGTCGAGAGCTCCCATCATGCCATTTTGATTTCACGATAAAATTCCCTGTTGTAAACATTACCGATTTAGAGGTTAACTGTTAGTGACTATTTTTGGACGCTTTTATAAAGTAACGCTATATTTAGAGAGTAT
The DNA here is from genome assembly GCA_018250635.1 of Telegonus apastus. NCBI lineage: Eukaryota > Metazoa > Arthropoda > Insecta > Lepidoptera > Hesperiidae > Telegonus > Telegonus apastus. Next base: position 4,941 of record DWNY01000749.1, on the reverse strand, counting down.
ATAATCAAAGCCCACACGCTTCCTTTGAAACGCAAGAAATGTTTCACACTAGAAATATGTGTGATGGTGGTTGTTTTACTCTACCACCTACCTTGCGGGATAACTGCATTAATAACTATTTATATATTTATTCAAACTTAAGCGGACTTAATGCCATAAGCATATATTTATTGTAACTTAACAAATTTTAATCATGTAATACGTATGTCTCCATTGTATTTATAGATATTAGGTACAGGCTAAGTGTTTACGTACTATCTCTGAAGAGAATACACAGTACGATCGGAGAATCTTACGACTCGCGTGTTATCTAATCTTGCACTAAACAGGATATTTTTACTTAGATACTTACTCAATAAAAGGCATATCACGAAATTGTCTGTATTCATTTCTTGTGAGCATAACTAATATTTATAGATGACAGTGGCAGCCAATAAAATTATTCACTCTCAAATAACAATTTTAGCCTTAGAATAAGTATTAAATACAAAAGAAAGTTTTTAAACACTATTCATCATTAACGAAATGGTGACTAAAATATAATATTCTTGAAATTAATTTAGCTGTTAGCTTTATTGAAAACTAATACCCATTTAAAAGGCAATATGAAAATTACATTACATTAAATAAAATATACAGCATTTTGCTAATATTTGGCTTATTTTTATCAAAATTTAAGTGGCCATTTTGACAGCTTTAACTTTTTTCGTATTGAAAACTCATACTGAGGCCTCGGATATAAAACGCGGCGCGGGGAAGGGACGCCCTAGCGTATCGAGCCGCTGCGTCTCGCTCGCACGTACGCCCCTCTCGCTCGCACTGCGGTAGTATCTCCCCCGATGTGACAAAATCTCTTCATGGGCGCCATTCATCGGTGGTTTGTAAGCGTAACAAAGTCGATGGCGGTCACGCGGCGATGTGTATGACAATGGAAAGCGTCCGCGCCATTGATTTTAAACAAGATACGAAGGAAATTGATCCGTACATGCGGAGCGAGGCGCGACGTTTATATGACAGTAGTACATATAACTGAGAATTTGAATTTCGATAACTTATTCACGTTGACTGACATTTTTTTTTAATGTTATGGAAGTGGCGAATGAGCACGCAGCCCACCTGATGTTAAGTGGCCACTGCCGCCCATGGACATCTGTAATTAAGCACAGATAAGACCTCGAATACCACCTCGAATAAGTATGTCTCCGTTAACACACCCTTGAGACCAGAACACAGCAGCTCTTGAGACTGCTGTTATAAGGCAGAAATAGATGTGGCGGTGGTGCCGCCGGAGTCGAACTACAAAGGGTTCTCCCACCATCCATACATATGAAGCGACAATCTTATCCTATCCTTAGGAAAAGCAACTCATCTGTGATTGGGTTCAGGTAAAACCTGTTCCATATAGAGCTGGTGAGCGATATCCGCGATATCCAGATAGACAGTAACAGCTACTTACCATCAGGTGAACCGCAAGCTCCTTTGCATCAATCTTATTTAATATTTTGCCTAATCTAAATCAATTGCAGATAAATAATTAGCCGTCCAAAATGTAAACAAATTAAAGTCACCGTGTAGTGGGATGCTTTCTTAGAGTTATTATAAATAGTGTAGGGGAGCTAGCCTAAAATACATCTATCGAAAAAAGAGAACTCAAATGAGTTTACTTATCTATCTAATATATTATATCTATATTAGACAAAGATAAGTATAGGTCTCTTCTATTATTTGTTGGATACTCGATCACACATGCCCATCTTTGGCTACTTTATATATATAAAAAACTCTGTGGATGCTATGCCATTGATTCTTGAACGTAGTTTTTCAAAACTGACCTGAAAGAACTGAACCGACATCAAATAATCAAATGATCTTGTATGATGTTCTATGGTGCTTTATAAGATGGTGGATTGAGTATGGTTTGATCATGGAGTTGCCTAACTAATTTCTTATGACCACTTATCATCAGTTGGATTGCATGATTGTTTGCTACTTCAATTCTATAATAAAGAAAAGGTTATAGCACACCCAGCATTCTAGAAAATGATTGCAATAGATTACTGATCCATAACAAAAACTCTAAACTAAATATTATCCTCGAACTGGCATCTGAATGTGAAGAATAATTCTAAAACTCTGAACATATAGAGTTCAGTAGCTACAGACATTTATCATGATACATGTTTACTTGCTTTGATATGATTTAACATAAAGTGCTTATTTTAAAATTTCGACAAAAAGTATAATATCAGTTTAAATCGTTGAAATAACATAGGTACGTCAAGCATCCACAAATACCAATTTATATACATTTAAAATACTGTATATTTTAAACCACAAATGAAAGCTGAATGAATTTTCTCAGAATAAATAATATGTTTCTTATCTTATGCCAACAATTAAAATAACACAAAAGTTGTAGATTGAACACATGGAGCCCTTTACAGAATCTTAAAGACAATTGTAAATACAAGTTTTGAGCAAGGTGTGATGCAAAAAATACTAGCTCCGGAATTGTTCACTTATGTTGTTATAAATATGCCATAGCACAGTTCACTATATTGTACGGTAGTACAGAAACTACAGTTCATAGCTTTATCCCAAAATAACAAAAATGGTATAGACAGAGGTACATTAACAATAACTTGATATAATAAAATTTTCCCAACTAACCCGTCGATTAACGTGACACGGAAAAATTATCCATATCAGTAAGTTTTCACCAAGCTACCCTAAATGCTCGAAACACCCGTCAACGCAAACAAGTAGATATTGCTGGAGGACGGGCCAGTTTAAAAGCATCAATACAACACGGCATAAGTGTAAAATAATAACATTTCTAATAAGTTTCAGCATCGCATAATTGTAACAATTCGGCGGCCAACCGTAATACACACGTCTTGTTTACGCTAAATTACGCTTATTAGTTATGCTAACAATATATAATTTTACTAATTAACATATAACGATAATCATAATAAGAAAATATGAACATTTAGTAAGCCATTAGATCTATTTCGGCACCGAACGATAGGAAGACGAAAACAATATTATCCCTCACCTGTACACCGTGAATTTCGGGACACGAATCAAAACTGCAATGCACCAGGATTATAAAATATAAATTACACCACTGATAACTATTTTACAGAACAGATTATTCAATATTTTACAATTTTCTACTTTTGGTACTCGATTAGTCAAGTATTTCAAGTGTCGACAAACCAATGACAGATTGTGACGTTTGAAAAACTCTATTTTTTTTTAAATTACTTTAGCAGCCATGGATTCAAGTTCTTTTCTGTAGAATTTTATTTATTTTCAGTTCTTTACTTCTTACACCCTAACGAATATCCCCTCGAACTACCTTTATACCTATCTAGATCTACCTTTACAAAAGAAAAAACCTGGAAAGAATAGTCACTGATTGTTAACCTCTAAATCGCTGATGTCTATCTATAACAATCAACTTTAATGATCAATCAAATTGGCGTGATGAGAGTATTCGACCAATCATACTAAGCCGTCATTAAACTAATAATGTGCATTTATCACGAACACACGCTTCTTGGACGTTAGACGTCACATTCAAAAGTGTGCCTATGGCTTCACTACTCTATTTATAATAACTCTATGGTAAAAAGTCGCAAAATCAAGCAAAATATTCTAAAAAGTCTCCCAATAATAAATTAAAAAGTATCTTTTATTTACATAAAAATACAGCGATATTCAAATAATCATTGTTTGTACATTAATGAAATTAAGTCCATCAACAATGTTCTATAAAAATGAAAAGCTGAAAGTAGCTAGTGATGGCGTAAATTTATTGATTGAATTAATATCCGGTTACTCAACCTCTCACTCTTATTTCCGCTTTGTCTAGGTATAGCCAATGTTACCATTATTATAATGCGACGAAACTGCTTGGAGAAGTAGCAGTCAAATAAACATTTAAATAAAACCATTTTACAAATTGTGATTCAGTGAAGGCAAGAAAAATAGAACATGTAATTATATAACAACAGTTATAATTACAAACGGATATTTACAAGACTTTTTACATGTTATGTAGTGCTGGCAACTTGTGAAAGCATTATTTGTCTTTGACTTATCGTGCCATATTGTTTTTTTTTTTCAAGCAGGTGCTGCGGCCGGACGGTCGCCATTTTGTTGCCTACATAACAGTACATTGTGAAGACTGAAAAGTTAATTGTAATATTTGTGTGTTATTTTTAGTTTACAAAGTGTTTTGGTGTTTTTACTTTAAGAATTACAGGTAAGTAATCGTTTAGTGCGAGTTTTTAGATCCAAATGCTAGTCATTCCTCGATATTCCGAACTTTTTCATGGACGCTGCTGACTCATTTCGTCAAATTATGTATGCGTTTCAGAAACTAAAATGCCGGGCGCCGGTACTTTCAAAATCTTCGTCGGGAATCTTACCGATAAAACTACGGACGCCGATCTCAGGCCGCTGTTCGAAAAGTTCGGTACGGTCGTAGAATGCGATATCGTCAGAAATTACGGTTTCGTGCACATGGAAAACGAGCAAGTCGGCCGCGAAGCCATTCAGAACCTTAACGGAGAGCTAGTTCATGGTCAAGCTATTAAAATAGAAGCGGCCAAGAGCCGCAAGGCGCCGTCGACGCCGACCACTAAAATTTTCGTTGGTAACCTTACGGACAAGACGCGCGCGCCCGAAGTCCGCGAGCTGTTTCAGAAGTATGGCACGGTCGTCGAGTGCGATATCGTTCGTAACTATGGCTTCGTGCACTTGGACGCGACGGGTGACGTGAACGAAGCGATCAAAGAGCTGAACGGTATGATGGTGGACGGTCAGCCCATGAAGGTGCAGATGTCCACCAGTCGCGTGCGTCAACGGCCCGGCATGGGCGACCCCGAGCAGTGCTACCGCTGCGGCCGCGGCTGTCACTGGTCCAAGGAG
>DWNY01000748.1:0-14675 GCA_018250635.1 Telegonus apastus | reverse complement strand
CCAGAACAGAAATCTAAACTCATCATTCAGATATCTGTCTGGCCGGGGATCGAACCCGGAACCCACTGCGCGTCATATCGGTATGGTGACCGGTGACGCGGGTCGTCAAATATATACGTGACGTATATATAACTTCTTTCCTTTGGGAAGTCAGTTAAAAAAGTAAGTCGGTTTACTTACATGTGTGGTAACCATTCACCTCAGTAGTAGCAACGCATCTGTGACTTCAGATAGAACCCCTGTTCTATTTCAACCCATAGACGGGAGTAACCACTTCATCTCGACTTCATTGGTTTCGACTTCGTTTGCGATTTCAATTTTTAGTAATAAAAATGTCACAAAATACGCACCTCAAACAGATCTATTACGTTGATATCTATATAAAACCCGTTAATTATTTAAGGTGAGAAGAGTTTAATTATTTCTTGCTAATAATAAAAGCATAACGAATCGATTCTGCTTCTGTCAAGACCTCTCAAATTTCTGAAAATGAAGACTTTAGATCGTAAACAATTAAAAATCAATGCAATGTAATAGGACTGGAATTTGTGTTCATATAGAGACAATGTCAAAAAATGCGTCATTTATTTTAAATGCAGCTTAATAAATACAACCTCATTTTCAGTTTTTCTAATGCAGATGAAAAATACATATAAGTCTTATTTGGATATTTTTAGTTTTCATTTTTTTAATTATGGTCGAATTTCGACCATTGTGGCGGGCTTAGTAGTTGCTATTAATAGGCGGTGACCCTAAGCATGTCACACGTGTGATTGTGCAATTCCCGATTATCACAGCGTTCAATTGGAATAGATTACTCGCATCACCGCCCACACAGTCACTTCCTGTCCGCTGTTCACACGTTTCCCTTGTGAACAATTGCCTGTTCTGGGACTGATTTTATGGTAATTTCCAAATCAAACGAGAATAATTCATTGTGTTCATTATTAAATTGGGGCGAATGTGGGATTATGATTTTGTTTGAATGGTGTTTTCATTGTAAGAATGCATTAGTTATTAACACAACTGTTCAACATAATTCATTTTACATCTCATGAGAAAGGTATCATTGTGTCTACTTAGATACAATGATACGTTGCTGTCATTGTTCCTAAATGTCATTGTATTGACTTAAACAGTCAAGTATTAGTTACTATCATACCAGATCTCACTATTTCTATAGCTCATGAGAAACATTCATTGTATCTAAGTACTAATTTCTATACAAATAAATAAAATTAAAGTGTCTGTTTATAATGTCAAAATAACAATGTTGTACTAAATACATATAAAAGCACACACGGCACCTCTAACAAAAAATACAACTACACGTATTTTCGTCTGTCTGTTTGTTTGGCTGAGGTAATCTTCTAAACGGCTTTACCGATTTTGACGGTACTTTCACTGGAAGATAACTGAAGGTCTAAAGTGTAACTTAGGCTACTTTATTAAAAAAAAACATTAGCGCGCGTTCAGTCGTTAATGACAGTTGCTATTAGGTACATTATAGTCAGCTATCACGTATGTTTATATGTATATCATATTATATTTTTTAAACGGAGATAAAACCGCGGGGTACAACTTGTTCTTATATAAGGATGCATTAGCTACTAACATAGCGGTTCATAATTTTAAAGCTCATGAGAAACATATCATTATACCTTCATACAACTGCATTGATTGTTCTCATATATGGATACTTTACTTACACACGTTTTTTTGTGTCGTTTACGTAATGAATAATGCGGCGATTGATCAACTTTTTTTATACACAATCTAATTGGATTGATTGTTCTAGTAGATCCTCTAGTTACTAATCTAGGTTTCAGGTTTTTTTCCTCGTCCGGCAACTTCGATCATAAGATATCTTAAGACGGGTGTAGGGTTTCCACGTTTTCTAATTAAAAGAAACACGTTTCCTGTTCTTAAGAATGTACAGAAAAGTTTGAGTCAAAATAAAAGAAATCATTAACTTTGTTGTAAAATTAACAGAAAGTATAAAATACTGCTGCTACAAATAATAGTCATGTAATTCATTCAAGTAAACTAAAAATTAAAACTTAATACAAAAATAATAAAAATGCAGTTTGTTTTTATAATAACCAGAAATGACACCTAAAAATATATATTAAGATTTAAAATAAGAAAATAATGGTTACATTGTTGAAATATTTTAGTTAAGTACTATAATTATAGTTTCGAAGGATTTGTTTCGATCGAAAAGATTAAGGGTAAATTACCTTACTCATAATTATGAGTAAAAATAACGCGAGATTTAACTAATTTCACTTTTTATAGGAATAGTGACACTTGATGCAAACGAATTTATTAGTACTTAGATTTTAATATGGTCATCCTTTTTATTTCGGGAAATCTTTGAAAGACACTTGAACCTTTTAGGAAAAACATCGATTTATGTGAGGTTTTTAACAGAAAAACCGCGGGATCTCTTGTAGAACTCACGTATTTCCCTTGCGTTGTAGCCCTCAGGCTCTTCCAAGTAGCCCCAATGTACAACTCGCCTTAATAGACACGACAATATGGTCACCCTACATTCACCCGCTTTGCAACACCAATCGTGAGGTGCATGCAGTCGTATTGACAGCACTTACACGGTTTTAGCTCAGAACTGGTTTGCGATTGTCGTTCCGCGGAGGCGTGAGAGTGGCCACTGTCGGGATATTCTCATGGCCGTCCTGACGTCACCACGCACCTGCATCTCTGGGCTTTACAAAAGGACAATGTCGTTAAGTGGTTATCCAATTGCGGTTTCAAGTTCAGACAAGTTGCTTCCATCTCAAGGCCCGATACTCAATTTAATTGAAAAAAGAATGTCGCAGTTACCTTGAAAGTCTTGTAACCTCCAACAACAGTTATTTGGTTACAGGCCTTTAGAACATCGATAAGTCCGTAAAAATAAATCGAATACATCGACTCTATACTCATTTGTTTTAATCAAACGTCCATTTTGGACTTTGCTTATGCTTTGCTTGTGAGTATGGATAAATTATATCATTTCCGAACTAAATGTCTACTGAAAAAAAATCAAAAATTCCCTGTTTAGTTGAAAGTGTAATAAGTATTGATTTAAGTATGTCTAGCCAAAAAAAGCTTGCATAAATAAGCGAACATTAAAATGTGAAGGTGGTTAAAAGACATTACATCGAATCACAGCTAATAACTTCAATTTTTTATTTTAATAACTCTAAAGTTTATTCTATTATGGCAGTGAAAGTGAACCAAGAGTTATACAAGCTCAATTAAACTCTCTTTATTAGTGGTTTCAAAAAAAATACTTATATGTACAGAAATATTCGTCTAAAGAAAATACAAGAAATTAATAACCAAATCATCCATCAGCTTACTTCACCGTTGGTTTTTGTGCAACAAAATAGATTATTCGCTGCAGCTAATGACCGCCGGGATCTCTAAAACAGTCATTATGCGAATCAAATTTTTCAATCGATCAAACAAAAGGTTAATTATATAAAGCTGTACCGAAAAATCGTAAGTTAAAGCTTAACTCGGCCACACAAGGAGAAAATGGCAGGAAATTAAAGAACGGAATATATAATTTTATAAAAAAAAATGTTGATGTTCTCTTGAACTGTACGCAAACCCGTCGAATATAAGCACGCGAAAACCAGTCGCAGTTTACGGTATAACTTAACGGTTTCTGCAAATTGAAAAAGTTACTCGTATTACTATATTTGTATGGAAAATAAATGAAAAGGTAATAAGCATTACGGTCCGCGTTTCTTGCTCTCGGTGTATCTCTCGGTTGTACACCACTTAATACATTTTATAGAATACTAAAGTTATGTATTTTTATCCCACTTATTGTATTATGTATTTTATATGTATTAATTTAGGTTCTTAGATTCTTCTGAGCTGATTGGTCATATTGTCTGTCTTGAATACTTCTCTCTCTTCTGTTTCTATTAGTGTTGCCAGGTGTCCCGATTTTCTGGGACGCGTCCCAAGTTACCCCTGATCGGGACAAAAATGTCCCGATAAATCAATAATTTTATTAAAAACATTCCTATTACAAAAATTACTTATTCAACTTATAGAACGCGTCAATAAGCATAATTATTTATTGAACTTAGTACGATGTTATTGTAATATTTTGTAATTTCTGCTAGTTCAGCCTTACTGAGTTACTAGTTATTATAAGTTGGAAAACGCAATAAATTAAACTTTAACTTTTTTTTCTTTTGTTTGCCCCGATCTATAATCATAAATCCCGATTTTTTTCACCATCTGTCCCGATTTAAAACAAGTTGGACCTGGCAATACTATTTTCCACGGATGTCGTTGGGGGCGACAATGAGACAAAGTCCAGGACATGGGCAGTAGCGTCTTCCTTGTTAACAGTAACACCTATTGCGGTCACATGCGCTTAGCAGGCGCAGTGATTATTGTTAAAAAGCTCTTAGTGAAATTGTTTTTTTAATGGATTCAACTAAAATATACTAAGTAAATTGTGCATTTGCATTGCATTGCATTTCCTTGTAAACCCGGATGTTAAAAGGCTTTTTGGTCGACCCGGACGTTTAAGTTTGTAAACAGTATCCAATTTAAAGTAATTGGTAATATTTACGTGTAAAATATAACAATTGTAATTTTACAAGTAAGAAATAAATTAATGTTTCACATTAATGTAACTTTTCTTAAGAAACAATTGGCAAAAACGCAAAGTAAAATTATGACTCTATTTATGTATATTTAATTTTAAAATTTATTTTAAGATCACGCGCTAATTCATCCAAAGATAAAAATAATATTGATTGATATTGATTGTCATGCTTAAACTTTTGTATCTAAATTTCATTGAATGTACTTCTTAGAAATCTCAATTAATCGTTTCTACTAGTAGGTAAATCATCTAATTTTTTAAAACAGTACTGTCTTGATAATGTATGGCCACTCTTCGAAACTACTAAAGTAATTTGGACTTCCCACCCAAAATTCCCTATTTTTGTTAATACTCTTAGTTTCTGCGCGAAGTCGCACGAAGAGCATCGTTAAGCTATGTTACTACAGGTACATAATTACAACAAACCTGTCATATCAAAGCCTACTGGGTCGCCTTCAGCGGCCCAGCGGAGATGCGTGGGAAACGCGGGCAGGTGTCTCCGATCGGTCCCAATCCGCGTAATGATGTGATGGAAATTACGCGCAGATCGAACACAGTTGTCACATACTGTAGCACTTACATACTTTTGATATATTAACTGTGAAATATACCACACTTCTATTTAACCATTTAGAATGTGGACTAGCTTTGGCTCGCTCTGATGAAATACCTTATTATTATCGAATTTACCGAGAACACACGAATCAACTGTAATAATAAATAATCAGATACCTATAATATAGGTAATTCTTAATATTTTCGTGAAAAAAATATTTGGTCGCTCCATTAATTTGAAAAGAAATATTCTGTCAAAATATTAAACTGTCTATATGTATATCAGGATCTTAAAATAAATAAATAGGTATATCTGTATTTTGTTGTCGTTGAGATATTCAACTCACTCAAACGCTTGTAATTATGCTGCCGGTAACGAATGTAAACAATTATTAAGTTGAATGCACGTCGATATCTGAATTAAAAAATAAAGTACATGTTTTACTTAAAGCTTGTATAAAATAAGATTCTAGATGTGAAGGGAAATTTAATATTTATTTGTAGGTAATGTTTACGTAAAGAGTTTTTGTCTTACGATTCCGTCTTTCTTACAATCATTAATATTTTCTATCCATACATTCATCAGTTTTTTCTTAAGTACCTACCTACTTGTAGGTACATATATTTTTTCCAATTTAATTTTTTTTACATAATTACTGAAGATAAAAGCTCTGAAAAAGTGGAGTTACTTTCGACCGAGTTGAACAAAATCCCTGAGTCTACTGTGGCAGTTACAATCATAATCAGAATAATCTAAAAGTCCTTCAAAACCTAATCAATAATTATTAGCATATCATAAATCAAGTAACTTCCCTCCCACTTGACTACGTCTAACTCGTTAGCTGGCGTCGCCACATCCTGGGCAGGTCTAAAAAATATTGCGAATGAATAAAAAACGCATTTGTTGTATAACTAATGTGTGGGAACTTTAGACAGGTGCGTCTCAGGAAATCTCGGCCGGCTACTGTGCGCTAATCGCGTATTGCTAATTTATTGTGTGTATAATGTAACATTTATTGTTGTGTGTATAATGATGTCGTCAGTGTAACCTGCCTCTTGCACTTTTATTATATCTTAACCGATCTTCTTTGTAAAATAACTGCGTTCTACGGGCTAGCATTAAGAGTTAAGTACTTTTTTAGTCGAGTTAAATTCAAAGTCAAGTCAGAGTCAAAGGAAAGAGGTTATCTATTCGTTGTGTATTTTTAAAGGCCTAATCGCGTGCCTATTGCTAGAGTATTATTTGTATTATATCGTCAACTCTTAAAGATCGTACTACAACCATTTAATTGGTATAATTTATATAAATAAGTCCATACCAATTAAAACAAATATTGCAAAATATCTAAAATAAGTTTAAAATTTTATTTATAATTATTTTGAACCATGTCTGTCTGTCTGTATCAGCTGATATCAAAAACGGCTAATCCTGTTTTGATGGATACTTTTCAGAACAGAACTTATAATACATGTTCTTAATTTTAATTACATAGAATACCTACTACAAAGGTAAAGAAACTGTTTCTTCATATTAATTTTATTATCAGTCATAGAAATCGAAATAACGGTTCCATAACAATACTTGTATTCACAATCAGAAGAAATCGTGAGAATTTGTCACAGCAGGTGGTTCCGTATAGAGTTATTATCGTAAAACGACAGTTTTCAGAACATTACAATTTTATTTCTCACGCCACACATTTTTCATGTTACAACGACAATTGCCCATATCATTCTTCCAACGCCATAGTAACCTTCCTTCTCGATTATTCACTTTGCCTCTGGTTACCGTTTCAATACGTCTCTCTCTTTCTCTCTCGCTCCATCTCACATCAATTGGCATGACGTCACACTGAGTGAGGGCAGTAGGATCAGTGGAAAGCTTCTGATCTGGCTAACTATGCAACGCAGCATTACAATAATCAGTCTTTTTATACCTAATTTAAGTTACAGGTATTTCTTTAGCGACAATGTGGAAATTTTACGTGTTACGGACTTAGACAATGTATTGGAATGACATAATTAGAAAAGAATTTTAAATCTTTTAAATCTTTAATCATTGAAGTTGATAGAAGTCTGATGATATATGGCCACTGCCGCCTATGGACATCTGTAACCAACCCTAGATAAGATCAAAGTCCTACCTAAGGTTGACCGCAGACGCGTTGCTACCGCTGAGGACTAAATTGGAACGCCTCGGATAAGTATGTCTCCCTTGCCACACCCGTCAAACGTGAACACAGCAGCGCTTAAAAGTGCTGTTATTAGGTAGAAGTAGGTGTGGCGGTGGTGCCGCCGGAATCGACCCACAAATGGTTCTACCTTTATACGATCCTATTCTAATACAATCCTATGTGATTTGCTACGAATATACATTAAGTAATGTGTTAGCCGGAACGAGGTACCGTGGGAAGGTGCGCAGGTACCCAACACTTCACTCACCCACATACATACATTTCAGTCACTTTTCCACTTGTCGCAAGAAAACTTCCGAGCGGAATTTAGTATTTAATGTGTGGGTGTTAATCGTAGATAAGTTTACTGTAATCACATGGATAGCTGTAAAAATAATAATAAGCATAAAATAATTTAAATAAAATTGTGTATTTCTTCATATTTTTTTGTATTATTAGTTATTCAATGGTGATTTGTACTCAACGATAGCTATGGGGCTTATCTGAGAAGGTAATTTGTAAATTTAGGGAAATAGAGTAATTATATTATGATATGTCATGTTTTCTACCAATGTTGTCTACCAATTCGCACTTGGCCAGCGCGGAGTAGAGCGCGCGCGGAGACCCGTGCCCAGCAGTGGGATAATAATGGGTTGACGACATGTCATGCTTTCATTAAGTTTGCTGTTACACTAGATATACATTTGATTTTAAAGGGCTTATTTCCGGGGTAAAAATTTATAGACCTTGCTCTACAATTGCTTAATATTTAAGATTTTTTATGGAACATCATAAATATCCGCATGTTTCATGTTCTAAGATGTAAAACAACAAAAACGTTACAAAAAAATTGAAGCATCTTATTCAAAAACGTTGAGTGACAATGATTATTATTATAGTATATAAAAAAGCAATGAAATGTAAACTATAACAGCTCCTCACAAGTAGAAAAGCATGAGTCATCGCGAGAAGCGGCGCAGCGCAGGTGAGGCGCCTGCGCATGTCGATCTATGATCATAATTGGACAAACTTCTATACAAATAAATAAAATTGAAGTGTCTGTTTGTAATGACAAAATAACAACGTTTTACTTAATGCATATGAAAGTATAGACGATACCAATAACAAAAACACCATTATAAAAAGAATCTGCCTGTCTGTCTGTCTGTTTGGTTGAGGTAAACAACGGCTGGACCGATTTAGACGAGACTTTCACTGGAAGGTAGCTGAAGGTCTAAGGCGTAACTTAGGCTTTGATTTTTGAAAAAAAAAAACACTAGCGCACGCTCCACTCGCATGTAGGCGTTAATGTCAGTTGGTATTAGGTGCATTAGTGTCAGCTATCATATTAGAGCCGTATATTACAAATATTTGCATGTGCCTTTTTTATTATATCTTTAACTCGGGTGAAACCACGGGATCATCTAGTTGGACTTAAACCTTTACTACGAATCAACGTATTGTGTTATTGCATTGCGTCTTATTTAATAACATTTCCACAAACGCAATTGCGACTTACGTATAAGCAATCATCTTTATTATACCCCATATGACTAGTGCTGTATTATGAAATATTAAATTGTAAAAATTCATTTGCAAACGGATATGAACGCAAGTCTGTCTACTTGGATTATTAAAATAATGTGGTTTTATTTTATAAATGCGTTCCTTAAATAATGGATACAATTTCAGTTACACAGTAATGCGAGTTGGTAGAGAAAAGTGCGGGTTATGGATAAACGGTTTTGAATGGTTTCAAACCACTTTATACTGAGTTGAGGCCTCTGAGTATGGTTTTATGACAATAGTTAATAGTTAAAGAGCCCTCTAATGAAATGCCCACGCTTTTAGCTTTAATAAGGTTTTTATCTGGTCAGTTATCACCATCTGGACCCTTGAATAGTCTTTAATCCCTTCATAGGCCTCATCAGATCGACTTCTGGACATAGGCCTCCCCTCACGAGGCTTTTTGAAATAAGACCCCGCATCGGGCATTGCTGTTGCTGACCGCAGTATCGATGTTACACAGGAAGACGCTGCTGCTCATAATTTTTCTTCTTCTTCTGCTAATTTTTTTTCCTTACACGCCTCCTGCCGTTTCGCAGAGGAAAAGAGGAAAAGAGGAAAAGAGGGAAAGAGAGGGAAGAAAGGGAGCGGTTGTATTAAAGAGATCACACGGTAGGCAATCCTTAATATGTTACCGTGAATGTAAATGGAGATACATAAACTGTGAAACAAACATTTACAATTGTTATCGGGTGGTTAACGGTTAATGATTTTGGTAGCCAATCGATGACGTCAATCCCTCATGGATTACTAGTGAGATAATAATAAACGTGGCAAAATAACATGCCAATAAACTATGTACATACCTACAGTAAACTATCAAAGCGCGTGGAAACGTTTGCTAGGAAATGACTGCAAATGCATTGTTGTAGAATTATTGCTGTATAAATTATGTGAACTAGGTTTATTACTGTTGCATTGGTACCAGTTAACGACTCCAGAGAACCCATAACACAAACATATTTAATAAATAAATGTAACCCAGGAATGTGCGCCCAACAATATCAATTAAATGTAAATAAACCGGTCATGAGTGTCATGACATACGAGTATTAGAAGATAATTTGTTACGAATGCAGTTAATAACTAATAGATTACAAAGAAGGAATGACAATATTAATAATAATTATTAATGTAGTTTTTTCCTTTACCTTCTTATTTATTTCGTTTATTTATTCCATCTATTTGTCATTTCTGGACTTATTTATGGTCTCTTATTATGTTCCTGGTTGACGAGAGATGGCGCCACATGGTTTTAAATTATGGTACAAAAGAATTATGTTTCTATAAGATATGTATAAGATTGAAGTAGGAAACGAGCATGCGACAAGTGGATCTGTCTTTGTTAAAATCTGATAAAGCTTATGTTAAATTAATTTGGAAGTAGCAAACGAGCATGCAGTCCACCAGATGGAAAGTTGCCACTGCCGCCCATTAATATCTGTAATCAACCCCAAAAAAGATCGGAGCCCTAACGAAGGTTGACCACAGGTGCGTTGCTATCCCTGAGGACTAAGTTAGAACGCCACAGATAATATGTCTTCTTTAAACCATACCACCACACCCTTCTAACCATTATGAATAATTCATGAAGTTTCCAGGCGTTTAGACTTCTTTATTATTATTTTTATTACATAACCTCGATAAACAATAATTAGGCGTTATTAATAAAAAATCGGCAAACTAGGCACCGGAAAGTACATTGGACACAATTCAGTAATGATTAGAGAATTATCTTAAAAATAGAAACCTGACTGGTTAAATGAATTGACTTTAATATCCATATTCATTTAACACCCATATTGTTCCGATACAAAGATATATCGTCCCTTCCCATTTTCTTCGTTCGTAGGCACTATATTTTAAAATTATATAGCCTCAATTACTATGACAACTGAGACGATTCTAACAACACTTCATATGTAAAAATCAAGCCGTTTGGACTGTAGGGCGTGCCAAAAAAAATGTACATACATATGCTCGTAAAACATTACCCTCTTTCTGACGCAGTCGTGTAAAAAGTAATCAAATGTGAATTCATTCTTTATACGATCACGTAGAAAAACAGTTTTCCCACGGGTGTTTTTAGGCAATCGGTGTTTGGGAGGATATCCGCGGCCAGCGCCCGGCATCGACTCCACGCTTCAATGGCGCGAAGCTCCCTCACCGTGAAATTACTTTGTTCTATAAATTACCAGCAAATCTAAGTCGATTGCCACTTAATTTGTTTCTCTATTTTCTCTTTGATCGATTGTGTTGTATTTTTGTTGACTGCTTTTCTTTATTTCTACGGCGTTATTTCTATACGATCAATAACGCGTTGTCATTAAACCTGGTATAAATTAATCGAATATTTATTAGATAAGTTATACCAGGTTAATGACATTGAATTTTCATTGAATATGGTGGGATATAAAATGGGTAGAATGAAGATTTTTACACGCTTAAATATTTGCTATATATGTGGAAAAGAATAGTTTTTACTAGCTGCTCAATTTTATAGTAAAACAAATTAAAATCGTATAACTTTTAACTTGAACCAAACTTTCGAGTTAATACACTCTGTGTATTAAAGTCTATGTGTAATTAGAAAAAAACACAAATATATCAAAAGAACACAGTTCCTTACACAAATATTCGTTTTGGCAGTCGATAACGAGCTAAAGCTCACCACGTGTGATCTAAAAGTGCCTAAATCGGAACATTTAAACATTACCGATTCAATTCGTAACCTGTATGTTGTTTTTCCGACTCCATTAAAACGGCCCGATCAAACATCTGACAGCATAAATGTATTTTCAGTACAAACACACGGTGTTTTACAATGTGGAAATGTAGCGTGGACGCACACCGCGCCCGTGGAAATCGCTTGTTCCGACCGGTATTTATAGTGTAATGAATGTGTAATGCAGGAAACTAAACTGAGTTTGGAGTCTGTATGCGTGTGGCCGATTTTTTGTAAACGTACGCTGGAAAACTTTATTAGAGAACGTTGATTTAACTGAAATAAAATGTTGTTTTAAGGAAATCAGCCAATACCGCAATTGGGTGATTTTTTTTGATGTGCTTGTATAGTATTTGAGTGATTGGTAACTTCCTTGGTGTCGTTGTATACTTGGGTACTTAGTGTTGATGCTTTTATCTCAGTTGTCACTTAAAATAAATATGAGGCTATTACTTTGTAATAATCCATTATTGGTCTTTACTTTAACCTAAATAAACAAATAAAATTGAAGTATTTGCAGTTCAGAAAGTAGCTGTTATTTGGTTACTTTAGATACTTGAGATTAAATAAAACAAAATCGCTTTTATGCGTACGTAAGTCTAAAAAATACAATAATGTTTAACCCAAAATGTGTACACAATGTTATTAGAATAATAATAAACACAATAGTTTAACAATACAGTTAGTGCAGATGTTGGCTGCACGCCGCATCTGCCGAGCTGACCATCCCTTGCTTAGCGGTAACGGTAGAACTAACTACTGGGTAATAACGTCATTATACTTAATTTTGTTATTTACAGATACATATAGGTGTTTATTTTGAATAACAACAAAATGAATAAATGGTAAAGTATACAATAATTATAATACATAATAAACTAAAACTATAAATACAATAAATGAGCCGAATCACTGCCCCATGGAAGTGTACCCAAGATACCGGTAGCATTACTTCGCTGTATTGCCAAAGTTATTTGTTGGCTGAGGTAAGCTCCAGGTCTTGCGTCATCGGAGATTGATTTGATTTTGACGGAGGGTGATTTGATTTGATTTGAAAGATATTCTTCTAAGTTTTTGCAAATTTATTTGAGATCTATAAAACCTAAATTAATTCATTCACATTATATGGATTATTTTTATGGTATTTTTTGTTAAAATTACTTACGACATGAGAAACGGCAATTTGCGAAAAATTTCATTTATTTTTGGGATAAGTGCAATTGTACGCATTGATATGTTATTATGTACAAAACATTTTAATCTATAGTATCTCGATGATGGTACGTGGATACATAGGTACCTACATATGTGTTTTATAAGTACATATTTGTTTTTAATTCTACAGAATAACGTCGTGGTACAAAGAATAAAAAAGATAAAACCTAATTAACTCGATCGATAAAATAAAGAAACAAACAATTTTTAGCACAATTTTTAATGTTAATGAGATGAAATCTGACATTGCACAAGCACAGATTGGTCACAAATCGGCACATGGCGCCATTATGACAACAATAAAATCGATGTCAGCAGCAACGTATTTTAGCATCTGTCGGTAGCAGCCGCCAGTGACATGTGTGTAAAACAAAGCTACCCCTGGGTGAGGGGTGAGATTTCCTCCACCAGGTGAGAGTGGAGAGCACATATGTTGCCACGTGTGGGGAACCCCTACAGGTGAATGAATGTCTTTGTTGGCCGCTCCATTGATAGTTTGGCGCGCAATTTTGGCGGGCTTTCGTACAAATTATAAAGGGTTGTTTGTTATTTTTTTATTGGTAATCGAATTTTTCTATTATGCCAGATGTATTATTTATGCCATTAATAAGGCTTATTTAAATTTATCGTAATATAATGTAACGTACCGTAAATTATTACGTTGAGTAAGGATCTCAAATATTTAACTTCTTATAAGAAAATATATAAGTTTAAATCATTATGTTATTAATTACTAATATAAAGCAATGTACTTAAAAATAAATAAAAAAGGAATTAAAAAATGAAAAAGTTATGTACCTAATAAAGAAAAATTTATAATGGACGTTATATCGTATGTATGCATGGTTTTAATTATGATTTGCTATATTGATTTCATAAGTAGGTACCTATCTTTTACAATTTTCAAAAAAATGTATAACATATTAATATTTGTATAATATAACTTTTTATCATCTGTTATTATTAAATTAATAAAAAAAATATTTTAATGTAAATCAGCGATATATTGTCACAGATTTACTGAGAACACCTGTGTCCCAACATTACAATTCACCTCATAAGGACATTAGACTATTTTAGTATATACACTTTTGACAATGTATTTAAATTATAGTTCCTTATAATTTTAGTGGTCCCCTTATAATAAAATGTTCCCATGATTAAGATTCCAAGGAATAATTCCGTAGCTCCCCAAACAGGTGTTCCTGATTAAGGTCAAGGAGTTCCCATTGCAATGGGTCAGTAGCTAGGCCTGGGTTCCGCACCCGTTAGACCATGAATGACCGTTGGATGAAAGAATACTATTATGAATGGATGTTTTTTGATAAGAATGTTTGCATGTTAAAGAGCGATTGGAGCATGGGAAACTGATGACCGTTGTTATATATCTGACGTTTAACAATAACACTTTTTGCAGCTTTCTTAGCATTATAACCCTTACAGAATTATAACTGTTGTTAAGTTTTTTAGTAATTCTATATATTAACACCAACCAACACATACACAAACTAGAAGCGGCCGTGATTCTTGTTGATAAAATATCTAATAAAAATAACTTCCAGTTTTTTAAATTAAGAAAATTTCCATATTTATTAACCCATAGTATTAATATTCTAAAAATGAGGAAACGTAATAATTGTAATAATCCTTAGCAATACCAAATGTTTTCTACAATTCTTCCAAAAATAAAGGTGGTAGAACCGCTTGTGGTTCGACGCCGTCGGCTCCACCGCCTCACCTATTTCTGCCTTATAACAGCAGTGTTAAGCGCTGCTGTAATAAGACACCCTTCAGGTGCGGT
>DWNY01000747.1:0-14678 GCA_018250635.1 Telegonus apastus | reverse complement strand
GCCGCACCGGACGCGCCGCGCGACTCCGCGCACCGATGACAGCTGCCGCCGATCGTCTGATACACAACAAACGTACATCAAACATCATTCAACGAACGTAACAACGGTCAATGACTCAGCATTACAGTTCCGTAACAACCCTAAATCGCGAGTGATCGGACGAAATAAGACTGTTGTGTCATGTGAGCTTGTGCTGCTGTACTGTGTTACATTCCTTCGGCAGCTGTCTAAATGGTAAGATTGTTTGTCTTATTATCTAATTCGCTTAAAAACTCAGCCAATTTATTGTTCTTTACTCTAAGGTTAATCGAAGGCCAAATCCAAAAGACCTTGAAAAGCTCGCACACATTATGTCAAACTGTATGTTGTAAACACTTTGTTACAACGCTTGATAAGCGATTACGATAACCTCGGAGTGTTCAGTGTTTAATATTCACATATAAATCTGTATGACTCTCTGTTTCTTATATATAAATAAAGCTTATTATTGTTATTACATTGAATTATGTATAATACAAAATAGTGAAGTAAATTAATACATTATTTTTAGTTTAATTTATCTCCTGAAAACACTATATAAGTAATAAACATAAAGTAAGTACAAGTAAACGATTTGCAAACGATTTTTTCAATTTAATTTGAGTATTATTTATACTGTACTTACTCCGTATAATAAAAAAACTATTTACATTTATTACGAAATAGGTCAATTATGTACATATATCATTGGTATAATTATGGTTCTACAATCCACAATACAAAGTACACACAGTCCAATGACCGTCTACGGGAACTCTACGCCGTAGTGGCGTAGACGCTAGTAGCAATTAGCGTCATATTTCCCGCGTTATTTATCTCTACGCTCCTTGATGGAAAAGTTTGTTGGTAACTTAGTTGTGTAAACCTAATCAAACATGTTTAACCGCTTATTTTAATTACTTTTAAATGTACTTATATGTATGTATATAGTACATTGTAGTTTCTTTTATACACTTACGTGCTTTTTATGAGAATACGTATTGTGTAATGTTAAAATTTGGTATATTGTTATTTATATTGTGATATCGAGTCTTATTGTATTTTATTGAAATTACTTTATATTAAACGTTACCTTTACTATATTCTTACGTAGAAGTTTCAATATCCTTGTATCGACTATAACATTCGTGAATTTGCGTATACATACACAATACACATTTATATATTTCCGTAATGTATAAATAACTATACAATGACTAAACATTGATTAATTACCTTCGGATATACTACATATGTCGTTTATGTTGTAATCCGTCTGGTTACAACATTATGTTCTTTAAATATATCACCTTATTCTAAAATATAGCTTCAGAGTCGCACGAGAGGTTTGTACTCTGTTCCGTCTGTTACTATTATGGATCTGTCCTTCACGATATGTTTATGTATATTAATTTAATTATAATTTACAGTCTGTCTTTAATTCGATCGTCATAATAGAAAAGAATTTATAGGAAAATGGCAAAGAAATTTACTTCACGCTAATAAAATACTGAAAAAGTATAAATTTTGTCGCTTATAACAATGAGGTTTGCACGTTTTATTTTTCTGAGAATTGGCACAATTTTTTAGCCTCCTGATCTTTGAGATAGTATAAAATATATCATATAGGTATCTTAAGAACTCTACAATGTATTTTCTTTGACATAGCTTTCAAGGGTTTTATGTAAAAAAAAGTCATTGTTAAAAAAACTATAACCGAATAACTATCACACTGAGAGTCGTGAACATATACTTCATCTTCAGTAGTGGTATAGTTCAAGATCAAGATCACTTAAGTCTTCACTTCAAAGGCAGGTTTGCCGCAAAATGAAATTAAAATCTTAACATATAAAGTCACTGAATTAACTAATAATTTTTGTTTTTTTGCAATAAATATTTTTTTAGCAAAAAACTTATTTAATATGTTTTCAATTGAAGTAATGTAAGAGAAGGGTAAGTGTAATGTAAGGGAAAAAAGTAGTGATAGCCTAATGGTTGAAACTTGGCCTCTCAATCGGGGGGTCCGAGGTTCAAATCCCAGGCACGCACCTCTGACTTTGACGAAGTTATATGCGTATAAGAAATTAATTATCACTTGCTATAACGATGAAGGAAAACAACGTGAGGAAACCTGCACACCTGAGAGTTCTTAAAAAAAGTTCTTGAAGGTGTGTGAAGTCTACCAATTCGCACTTGGCCAGCGCGGTGGGCTATGGCCTAAAAGTCTTCTCACTCTAAAAGGAGACCCGAGCCCAGCAGTGGGACAATAATGGGTTGACGACAAGGGAAGTAATATCGACTTTAAGGGGTGATGAATATTGTATTGTCACGAGTCTGTAGACAGAAATCATTATTTGTATATTATACCAAAAGCGTAACATGCCTATTTCAGTCCACTAAATGAGTTTTAAATTACTACTTACCGATATAACATACTACGTTACATTAGGCCGCTAATTTCGATTATTTAGAATTTCGAAGCTAATTTCGTCTAGTGGGTAGTTCTAAAATCTTTTTAAACATGATGTAGTAGGTATTTAACATTAGAAAATATCATAAGGGTAGAACTAAGTTATTTTTCCATTATAAAAATAACAAACGTCCATGTAGTCTGTCTGATGGCAAGTAATCGCTGCAGTCCAAACACATTTTTTAATATCTCCAAATAACATTAGATTATTATTTGATTTCGACTGCCGATTTGTTGCTAGCCCTGTCGACTAAGTTAGAACGCATTGTATAAGCGTTTCTCCTTTCAAATTAGAACATATTTTCAAACAAGAACATAACAGCGTTTAACATTACTGTTAAAATTCTGAAATAGCTATGGCTTTAATACTTCCGGAGTGAATGCTTGAAGGTGAGGACACCCTTAATACAAATATATTATACGAATTTAAGTTAGATTGAAAATGTAAGCAGTAAATTAAACTTTAGACAAATTATTCACCTAGCCAGAACTATTTGTGTGGAAACTAGGTGTCGCTATAAATTAAAGAGAAACCTCTACAGGCAAACATCTACTGTACCTCGAAGACGACCTTGAATAAAAGCTAACTGAATTAATCATGCGAACACGGGCTCGCACCTCATTTAATTAATAACATCCAACGGACATTTCACTCAATACACTTTCGTTCGTATTTGTAAATGTTATTTATTTATGTTTTCTTAACTTTTTTCATAACTCTAAGTTAAAAATGAGTACACAGTAAAATTAGTGGTCAAAGTTGCACGTAGACATTTCTAATGAACATTTAATAAGTAACATTCGATTCCTATATGTGATTGCTCACGGATGTATTGCTACCCTTAAAGACTAAGTCGAAATGCCTCTTAAACTCTGCCTAGATATAAATGTTGGTCAAATACGAAAAGAGAAAAGGATTTCACATTGAAGCACAAAATTCATAACACTACAAAATGCAGAAGTATAATATTTAGATATTTTGCCTACTCAAAGTATGTTGGGAATATTGTTTTTAAGCGTTGAAACGTTAATAGGAACCCCTCTGTTAGGTGAGTATTGCATCATTAAGCATGGAATTCCAACCGTTATTTGGCCACGCTTAAACAAACTTTGCGGACCTTCTACCACTAAAGTGAAACTATACTAACTATGTATAACTAAAGATTTTTTGAATAAAAAGTAAGTTAAATTTACTCGTATGAATTATAATGTATCAGTTGTTTTCTTTAAGCAATTACGATTCTGTTGGCATACATTTTAGAACCAACTACTCTTTAGCTCTTAAAATCATCTCTGACTGGGTTCTATAGATGCAGATATTTTGCAATTACCGTTGCAGTGCGCTAGTTTTTATCGAAGTTTTCCTTTGGAAGCGCGGAGGAGATTATTGGATTATAGAATGAAGTGCAAAGCTCAATTTTTACCCTAACATTCTAAGATTCAAAAGTTGCCTTATTTAAATACATTTTCTTTGCGCTATGAAGTTTCATTTGCTGTTCGAGTGTTTAATTAATACGCATATATGCCACGAAATTTACTTTTTAAGGACAAATATTACATTAAAATCCGAAGCAATTCGTCATAACGGAAGGTCTAACTACGGTTAAAGGTCATGTGTAAAGAAGAAACTAAATATACATTACAGATTAATATTATTTGATAGTAATTTGGAACGAGGCATAGAAATAAATTTGGTGTAGTTCGTTAATTGTAATTTCAGCTCATAGGTCGAGGGCAATAAATTATGAGCTGTCGTCGCCGCAGATTGATGTGTATCGACTGCCGCACAAGAAATAGGCACGTAACATTAGGGGTGAACACATTGCGTGTAAGATTCATAAGATT
This sequence comes from Telegonus apastus, assembly GCA_018250635.1. NCBI lineage: Eukaryota > Metazoa > Arthropoda > Insecta > Lepidoptera > Hesperiidae > Telegonus > Telegonus apastus. The sequence goes on along the minus strand of DWNY01000747.1, from coordinate 10,345 downwards.
TTTTTATGGAATCGATGTTGATATTATGCATTCCACATAATTCTGTTTCGATTTCGGTTTCTGAACTGTTGCTACCCCCGAGAGTTATTTTGAACTGCATTTATTATATTTACCACCGAAATACAGCGGTTCTTAATATTACTGTTAGCTATACACAAACAGGCTAAGATAAGTAAGGATTATTTTTCTCATTTGTATTGTTTGAAAGCTATTGACGATCTTTACTATTATTATCAAAAGATATTGTTATATGATGCAGGATTAGCGGTTGTGTCACCGTAATTAAACCCGTATGGGTCTTGGTAAGTAAACCAATATATTGACAAATAAAATCTTAAATTAAATTTATTTTATCTTTGCATAGCCATAATTATATGTCTTAACGACCGATCTTTAAACTAACTTAGCGAAAGTGAGAACTGGTGGGAAGACCGCTTTGTTATTGAGCGGCTGTCTGAAGGTTTTTTATGAAAAACACGACAAATATAAAGGGATTTGTTTAAAGGACAATAAAGATTCTTTTTTAAAGGTAAGAACGTCTGAGGTATTTTCTGGAAAAAAATCTTTACCGTTACAACAAGTGATGATACGTACATTACGAGTTTGAAAAATCAGAGGTGCCTGCCTGGGTTCGACCCTTGGACCCAGATTGAGAGGCAGCATTTCAAGCACTAATCTATTAATGCTTCAATGTATAATAGGTATACGTCGTAAGTATTCATGCTAAGAAACTTATTGTTATTCTGAGGCAATACAAAAGACTTCCATTTTTTATTACGGCCCGTATAGATTTCGTTCAATGTTATCGATATGATGTTTGGCATTCTTACCATTTAACTAAGTTAATTTCAGACGGTTATGAAAGCAACAATTTTATTTGCGGACAATAAATCGGAGGTTTCGTGATATCGTTCCATCAAAATGAGACAGTACAATTTGCTTTGTCTACTCCTCGGAAATAAATGTATAGAACGTTTACGATTTATTTTGCGTAAGCGAGCTATTAAGCGGGGATCGTTGATAGACATTATTGTTATGCAACATGAATAACAGACATTGTTTGCATAAACAGTGACATATGTTATTAGACCGTTAGTATACCCGCGGCCGTTATTAATCATCAATCTAAAAAAATGTTTGCTTACCAAAAATATAAATTTGTCAATTTCTAGCAGAAAGAATCAATCCAGCCAAATGTATCAATAACGGGCGATAGACTCAATAGAATTTCTAACTTCCGTTATTTGAGAATTTTGAAATTTGACAATTATGTCTATTAGAAATTGTCAAATTTCAATATTTGGTAGGCAAAGATTAGATAGATGGATTATATTGATAGTGGTGATTAGTGATTGAAACCTTAATTTATGGAATGATTGAGGATTTATTAATTGTGAATGCTAGAGCGCGTCAGGTTTCGTTGTATATTCCAAAATAAAAATACCTACTTTTAGCCGACTTAATGTTGTGGAGGTAAATAATGTAAGTAAACATGCGACACCGATGGATAGTCAAACAAAGGGATATATTAATGGATGAAGGCCGGTATGGATGGAAAGAGCACCTGACTTCATTAACTTTTATATACATTAGTTACTAATAAATTATTTGTGAAAAAATGGTTGTAAGTAATATGTACAGAATTTTCCTTTTTGGTTTCTAGAAAATCCAAATTAACATTAAAAAGACGACATCGGACAACCAAGCTACGTGTGGCACAATGATTACCATGCCAGTCTGTTGCTAGCCAAAATTCCCTTAATTTCCTCCGTTCCGTTCCGGATTCGATTACCCTCGAGGCGAATATTTAAATGAATTAAACCTTTCCAAACGCTATTTGGAAAAGTTATTTTGTTCTGGAATGTTCTTTGTGCATGAATCTGTAGTAAAATATATAAATGCGAATCTTCTGAAAACCAAAAAGAAATTTATAAGCAGAGAGATATACTCAGAAATATAAAAGCAGATTTGAAAACTTTTAATAAGAAATAAGGGATATAGATGGCTTGCGACGTCTTCTCTTTTACATCTGGACGATGGCTTATACTACTAGAAGAATTTTAAATTTATCGAATTAGCTCTGTAAGTAGGTTTCTGGTTTAATGCAATGACATAAAGTTCGTATGATCTTATTAGAGGGATGTAGATCTTTGCCTTTGTACAAGAATATGTTATGTTCTTTCTTAGTCCACAGAGGTAAACCGTTCAGTGATTGAATGGGCTAGTTGACACTTTATTTAAGTATTATATTGTTATAAGTATTAGTCTTATATTGTGCATATTCCATCGGTAGTTTCATAAAAAATAGATTGTATTTTTGTGGAACTTGCAAATATACAAAATTTTATTTACCTTGGACCGGTGAAAACGCCGTTGGTTTATAGATTATCTATGCCATGAAGTCACTCCTATAGCAGAAGTTAGGTTAGGTATTAAAAAATATAAAGAAAGCAATGCACCCTTTGCTCTCCAATTTTTATAAGATAAAGTATAACCATAGTTCAATGACATGAAAAATACTTAAAATATCACTATTATGTCGTAAGAATGTAAGGATCTTATCGTGAAGTTGTGGATGCGATACACAGTGAAATAAATATGCGTAATACATACTTAGCTTTAATTTACTCTAAAGGACCCTCTATCGACTGAAATTCTTTTATATTTTTGCGAAGATCATTTTGATATGTACGTACTATTAATGAATTCCTTATTTGGTAAACAACAGGTCAATGAAGTTTATTTCTTTACCTACTGAGTGACGTCACATCGGTCACAAGTATGAAGGAGAGCGTTTTTACATTTTGTTTAATAATAATAATAAAAAAAATAATGTAAGAAGAAATAATCATTGTAGTGTATTATTTTAATATGAGTCAACTAGACTTTTCAACTGTGTTTGTATGTGGAGTTTAGTATACAGGTAAATGGCGATAGGAACCATGTAATATTACGTGTAAAAGGTGTTTTATTATTAAAAGCAATAAATATCATAACACTATATTTAAAAATAACTCATACTAACTTCCATTTACCTAACAAGTGATAAAATGGGACAGAACCAATATGGAGGTAGAACTCTTTGAGTTCGACTCGTGCGACTATTTCTGCCTAATAATAGTAATGTTCTCTTTTCTTTTCAGTAATGTCCTGTGGTCTGTTTTGAAGTGTGTGGTAGGGAGACTTACTTATTCGTAGCGTTCTGTCTTAGTCCTCAAGGGTAGCAACGCATTTGTGACCAACCTCAGATAGTATTCTTGGTCTTATCTGAGGCTGATAAGAAATGTCCGTGGACGGCAGTGGCCGGTCAGGTGAACTGCATTCTCGTTGGCTACTTCCATATGTATAACAAAAAAAATTGATCGGAGAGCAAAACAGTTCTTGCATTGCAGTGGAAGAGTGTTTTATTTTATAACAGAACTTGACTATGCTGTTATTATGTAGAAATAGGTGTGACGGTGGTGTTGCCGGAGTCGAACCTTTTGTTCTACCACCTTCAATAGGGTGGAAGCCCGCTGACTTACATATGAGATGATCACCTTAATCCTCGGGAGTGACAACGCATCTGTGAACGACTTTCCTCCTGATCCATATAGACCCCTTCCTTATATAAAGTTTCCTCGTTTCCTCCTTAAATGTTATAAAAAGTAGCAAGTCAAACTGTTAGGTATGAACCGAATATTAAACGGAAATGACCTCGAGTTTCTCAACGCGTGCTATCGTGGCGTGGTTTATACGTTTCATAAATACCACTAAACTTTCCGAATTCTGCCGCCTATTAGCTCAGTTAAATATTTCGTGCCATTCCAACCTTACATTTCCATTTCTATTCAGCCCGTGTGGTCGGTAACTTCCTTCCACGGCTAAAGTTTCAGAATTTTCTATCACGAATTAGTTGGTAATTATTGCGAAAGTTCGTAAATAGCTATTTTTAAATGTTAAAGTTAATTAGTTGAATAAAAAAAGAATAAACTTTATATTTGTAGAAATACGTGATATCCGTCCGTGGACATGATTTTGTAGCCTATATTTAGTTCTTTTTACTGTGAAAATTGGAGTTGAAAGAGTTATACATGTATATAGAAAACATAGCTCCAGGTCAACTTTTCAAAGAGAATGTGTTATCTCGTCGGCCCCGAGTAATGCTTTCGGAATTTCTTCTATAAGATTCCTAACTTTATAATCTCGATCTCAACTTTCGCTGGGAAAGAAACGAAAAGTTGTCAAGAAAACTAAAATCTATTCATTTTTTAATGCACGGCGTCGTTTCGTTTTAATTTTCTTTTACAGAAATATTTTTTAGAAAGTTTGTGTCTCGGAATTTGTTTCGAATCCCAACAGTCTTTTTGAGAACTATTACCATTTCAAGAAGTCTGCAATTCATTCTGAATAATATAAGAAATGAATGATAGCTACGCGTACCGACTTTTTATTCTTTATTAAAAAATCTTTTATTCATTGTTTAAAAATCTCAGTTTGAAAAGAACAAAGTAAAATTCAGTATTTGAGATGCGAATTGCAAGAGAATAGCTCCTCTTTTTTTTCGTCCATACACGAAGCGGAAAAGTAGAAGTTATTTATCGAAGAAGTAGCTACATAAAATATTAGCTGTCCGCCTTGCTACTTCGCTTCGCTTCGCTTTTGTATTTGGGGTTTATTGATGTGGACGATAATAAATATCTTATGATAATGATATAGTCTTATAAGAACTAGCTTTGAACTATCTTTATACTTATAAAAGCAATATGAAGCGAACCTCCCATTCTGAAATGAAATTGCGCAATAAAAAATTAATGGTTCCATTTTTAATATTTTCTGGTCGTAACGCCGCGTAATAAACGTAACTGGTATTGTATGGAAAATTATCCAAGAATGTAATTGCAGTTAGTACTTACAAGTGATGATTATATCACGAGAGTCATTTATTATGAGAATTCTACAGTGTTAATTGTTTTAGCAGCTCGCGGGTTTATAATTAAAAAATATTGTGGTTTTATATAAGTGTTGAGAACAATTTTTTTATTGAATACGTAATATGCAAAATTTGGTAATAACTTGTGACTTATTTATTTGGGAATACTTTTTTGGTTGACGTCAAGTAAGATTTTAATACCATCTGGAGTAGACAGATATAAGCAAAGTACACACAATAGTAAATTATTTGCGTTAAAATAATTAGAAGTTGTCAAATTGATCGTCTCATTGCTATCATATATTGCTATCATTGCATATATTGAGAAGGTATAAACCATATCTTATGATGAGTTATTATCCATATAAGTTTCGTTAATCTTAATGGATAATAACTTACAACTTACAATGTAAAACAATACTTCGATCACATTTTACGGAGGTGGTACTATTTTCTTATTGTTTGCACGTGAGTGAGTTTAAAGTGAAGTTTGTACTTTCATAATACTTCCCTGCGTACCTATTTGGTTCTCGAAGATGTAGATGTGGCAATACTATAGATATTCAACTCCCTATGAACTTAATAAGAAACACAAGAAAAACCGTCGAGGGATGCAATCATAATTTTAAATTTCAACATAAATATAAATTGGCATAGCAATGAAATATCACCAAATCATTCAAGTGTCTAAAAAACTACAAAATTAGTTCATTTAACGGCAACGAAATGGGTTTTTGCAACGGATATTCTTGCGTTTCCTATTAAGTTCATAGGAAGTTGAATACCTATGTACATATGTATGTATGTTATTGCCACATCTATGTATATCTTCGAGAATCTAATAGGAACGTATGGAAGGCTAGGAAATCGAATACTCTGTTGTTCATATGTGAGCGATCTAATCAACTTATATGAAAGGCTTTTACGTTAATATACATATCTCTCGTCACATAAATTATTTAAGTCGGGGGATTTTAGTTATTTTATCCTTCTTCAATTACATCTTTACCGTCGTGCGTTTTTCAATTTTTTTAATTTTGTATTCATTTGTTAATGAACGGAAATGTTATGTAATACGTGTTGTTTGTGTTACAACACATTAAAGCACAGAAACAAGTGTAGACTGTTTTATGACCACATTAATATAGCTTAGGAAATTCTTATACAAACTTTGAAGATTAGGTCGACATTCTGAAAGTTAAATGTACTTTTTATGAAAATTAAGTGACGAGCGAGTAGGTTGTGACCTACGCGATTAAAAAGAATTTATATAAAGAAATTTCTGATGCCTTGACATTATTATGAAATATCAATTCTGCAGTAACATAATGCTTGTTATAAAGATCATACTGAAAAAAATAAATAAATTGTAATAATTACGAGATAACCTAACTGTTAAACAACAGTTAACTGGAATGGATAAAATACGTAGGTACTTAAAGCTATAGGCGGTGACAAACGTTGTTTTAGTGGATTTCTACCCGGCTGCGTCAGAACGAGGGTAATCGATTTCGAGCGTATGTATGTATGTATGTCCATTTCTTTGGCACACCCCACGGCCTAAAAGGCTTGACAGATTTTAACATATGAGGTGGCGTTAGAATATTCTCAGTTGTCATAATAATATAAGTCTATACAAATTTTAAATATGCTGCCTGCGAATGAAGAAAAAAGTAGGGGAAGGGACGAAATATTTTTGTATAGGTTATGGAAGTATCAAACGAGCATGCAGCCCACTTAATGGTAAGTAGTCATTGACGCCCACGGACATCTATTATCATCCTAGATAAGATCGCAGTCTTACCTCAGGTCGGCAACAGATGCGTTGCTACCCCTGAGGAATTAGTTGGAACGCCTCGAAGCTCCTTATTAAAATGACGTAACAATAGGGACGAAATTAACGACACCCCATATGTCAAATCCATTAGGCCATTTAAGCTGTGAATCATGCCAACGAAATGAAAATACATATATACATACGTTTGAAAAACATCACCTACTATCTGACGCATTCTGGTATTTAGGGGTATAATAAGAGTGACAGAGAAGAAGGGTACCTATACATATTAAAACCAAAGACCCGACTGTTTTTTTGGTAATCTCTTTGATCCCAATACCCAGCGTGTGGAAAAGTGACTTGGAGAATTTCCATTCTTTGGCCTTTAATAAAGTGACCTAAGTGAAGCATTTACTTCGAAAATGACCTTTGTCTGCTGCTATGCCTGATATGCGCCACTTTATGCAGGATTGTCCGATGAGGAGCTACTAATATACATATATGCCAATATTAAACAATATTATATGAATCAGGTTGATTGTTTCATATTATTGTGAAACAGTATGTATCGAAGGTGACTTTAAGCTCTCAAGGGTACGTGATCCCTCAAAACTTTACAGACAACATATTGATGTATCTCAATAACTCCGTTACAATAAATTTAGGGAGATATTTCGTATGTTCATAGGCGTGCGATGTGATTCGTGTGATTGGAATAAAGTTTTTTTCGATTCATCCGTCTATTAGAACCGTTGACGTACTGCTTGACAGATGCCTCTTCTGATGAGGGTTTTTGGCAATAGTCCTCGCGCCTAGCATGTATTTTGGTTGCAGCATATTACACTTGAAGACGCTGCTAGCCATTTTCTGGATTTTGTCTCTGAGTCGCCTTATACGACATCCACGGTAAGGGAGAAAGTGCTGCTATTCAATGCCGTCACTATAAGGCACAATGACATATACATACATATGTTGTTACCAATTTTATTTTAATTATAACCACTGATTTAAGGATACTAGCTTAGGTGCATTAGTTTTTTCTTTGCAGAAAATATAATTTCATTTTCGACAATCTTTAACGATGGATGATTCACGGTAGTTGGATTATGAAAGTAAGAATTTCTTGAAAGATTTCTACATCTGTTAGTTAAGCTTTCGTTTTATCGGCTTAAAACCTCTTAAAGTAGAGCAAGGTGAACATTTTGTTACAGAGGTTGAATACATAATACAGGGAAGGGGAAGCCTTCGTGTTGAATGTTGCTCGCAAAATAGACAGAATCCTTTGTTGGAGAATGGAGTGCCAGTGCAGTTAGTTGGTACATTTTTAAGAAAAATCCGGATTCAAAGTTATAAAGAACTAGTTTTTGTACTCATGGTAAAGAAGTTGTTTTGCATATTGTTATGTTTGACATGTTTTGACATTTATTATTGCTGTAATTTAAGTTTTTTTTTCAGCAGGCTAAATAAAACCGATCATTTTATGAATTTGAACTGAAAATAAAATTTTGAATTTGTTTATTTATTTCAAATGCATTTTCAGAGTTTATTTTCTTATCGGCCTTATTTACCAAATTAGGAAAGCCTGAATCATGCTAAAATATACAGCACCAATGCGGATTGCTAGGATACTAATACTACAATCTACTAAGCCAATCCTTGCCGAACCACATTGACCTTAAAACCACGAGAACGTATAAGTACAACTTTAAATAACAACCAAGACCGACGTCTTAACGTATCCTCCCAATAACGGAAGCGCGCATTAAATTTCTGCGCGGTCGCGTATTCACTGCCGACCGCGCCCGATATTGCATAATTTGTAGATCGGTTTCGATCTTCGACTAGTAGATGATCGAAGGTTACGATGTAATAAAAACTGCCGGTAGGTATCATGTTCGTTTATTTTAATAAACACTAAGTGTTTCAATTAAAATAATATAGATTTGTCCCTAAATATTGTTTCTTTCTCATATCAGAAGTGTTAAGTGCTGTGATCGGTGTGAAGCATGTGGTAAGGGAAACATCGCTAACCGACGCGTCTTCAGCGATAGCACCGCAATACAGATTTTCATGAGCGGCCATCAGTTAATTCAGGCATATGCGTTTGCTACATTTTTATTATAAAAATGAATAAATAAAGTTTTTTTCTCTTTGATTCATCAAGTTATAACTATCAAAAAGACTAAATAATTTGCTTATTATTAATTTACGTAGTAGTTATGTAAATACTTTCATACTTTTTATAACCTTTACAGAAATACCGGGAGCTATAGGTGTCAGTTTTAATTATTTGGCAGGCTTAGCAGTTTGCTCTTCTTTTGGGTTATAAATATATTCAACAAGTCTAGTAATGAATATTAATATCCATGCATCAGCAGGCAGTAGGCTCGCCTCACACGGGGAAAATGCTAACAGTATTCTGCCTAATTTGAATAAGTGGCGGATCAAACAACAAAGTGAATAAAAAATAACAACATACAAATAAAGTCAAGGTTTCTTTGTTAGGCTAATTAGTTGATCCGGTACTAGACATGTCAGATAACATAGTTTTTGCTGTTTCGGCAGCTAGTTCCAAGTTTATTTAGCGACTAACTTTGGGAATACTTGAAAAACATGTTAGCCTATTTTGGTACAAGTTTGTCTTAATTGTTGCATTTTTTAAATAGGAGATATTCAATACATTTTAACGATGACTTTAAATATATTATTTGTTATAGGAGAGAAAAGAAAAAGTTGTAATTAATACTGAATTGATTGATATTAAGTAATTGATTAATAAACGAATTGTCCTAAATATTAGTATAGTAAAAGGCCATTTGATATAAAAACCTCCTCGTTGATAATAATAATTTCTTAATAGGAATTCGTTGTGAATAAAAATTAAAGAAAAATTACACATTAGCACAATACTTGTAACCTCAATACGCTGCGCTTTTCTTAATATATAGTACAAATGAGTTCTGAAATGTAACAGATGGCCTGGAATTCAACGGTTATCTTACATAAAAGCTTACTAGAGACAGAAATGCACGAGACTATAATAGACACGAAGCAGGCGTTTGTTTAAATAAAAGTTTGCAGTTATTTTCAGATTCAGGAAAACATTATGTACTAAAGGCTACCGCACTAGGGCAGGCCGTATCGCAACGTATTACGTTACAAAAATGCAATATAATTTTTGTACATTTTGTATGAACCATCGCTCACTATGAGCGTGCCGCACCGCATCGTCATCACGTCGGCGGATCGTTTGTCGGGCGAAGTTTTGCGGCCGCTGTTATGCGTTACGATGCGGCCCGCCTCAGTGTACGTTGACAAGACGCAGTAAAAGTATTTGCCCGACTTACAACTAATTAATTAATTTGCTAATTTATTTTAAATAATAAACTGTTGAATAGTTTTCAGTTTCCTTTTCGTTTTTTATTATTCGCATCTGCTTTAGGTCAGGTGTCAATGTCTTATTTATTTTGTAGAACATTATAAAGAGTTGTACGACCCACAACCCCCGAAATATGATAGTATCAAAATAAGGAATTATATTTGAGGGGAAATAGGAGGAGGGATTGAATATTTAGCTCTTTGTTGGAACTATCCATTGCACAGAACTGAACACCAACGATGTCAAGAGTTCACTGATATAATTTTTGCGTTGCGTT
>DWNY01000746.1:0-14679 GCA_018250635.1 Telegonus apastus | reverse complement strand
TTTTAAAAGTTTAATGTTTTTTTGGGTACGATTGTAAAATATGTGACATCACACTAGGGAGGGGAGGGGGTATAACAAATGTGACCAGCTGTGACAAGGGGTCCAAAAAATATAAAATTTGTGTGACGTAATTCATGGATGGCCCCTTATAAAAAATGCATTACCTATCCTACTAGTCCACATCTTGTTACATTTGCCAATTTTGTGTCAAGCAATGTATCGTTAGTTCTAACGTACATTTTTGTGCAATGTCCAACACAGCCGACTCCATCAAAATGAAACGGAGCTTGAAATTAGAATCGTTAATAAGACGAGTCTCTTTGTGCCGCACGAAACCTGCGACATGATTTAACGAGAAAAGTAATTAAAATGAACACGAGTACTTTAGGGCGCGTTTCCACTAGTGATGTGCGATAGCTAAGCAATGGATTGTGTCAACACCAATAGGATTGCTTGATTTTATATTTAATTCGTGTTCTTTTGGAAAGACGTTAATAATTCAATAATTGAAGCTATCCGTAGCTTAGTTTAAGATTGTGAGTGATGTACCTACAGCATTGTCATAGCCCATATTACTCGCGTAGCTTCGCTTTGTTTACTCGCTTAGCTTCTACCTCGGGCACCGCTTACATACAGCGCACGGCTCCTGTGGAAAAGCGCCTTTACACGTTTTCTCACAAATACAGCTGTATGTAGACGAGGCTTTAATCGTTTATCGGACATTTAAAAGCTATAAAGCTGGCGTGAGATGTTTAATTGTCTTTTAAATAAATGTGTACTGCTTTATTCATTGTTAACTTTGGCTACTTCTTGTAAGTATTTATCTAGCTCACTGTTAAAAAAGAAGCAACATTTTCCGCTTTAGATGTCCGAATTTAAACCATCCTTAAGAAAGAGCTACTTCACACAAAAAGAACAGAGGGAAAAATATACTCCGTTAGTTGACTTAAGTGTTGATTTAAGGGGTTGGTAATAAGTATTTCATTAGAATCTTACCACAAACGTAATATTCGGTTTTACAGACATTATATTAAGTTGAATGTCCAACACAGCAGACTTAATCAAAACGAAACGGAGCTTGAAATTAGAACCATTAATAAGACGGGTCCCTGAGAAACCTGTGAAAAGCGCATGATATAACGAGAAAAAGATTTGTATTTTAAACAAGATTTTATTTAATTTTGTATAAAAATGAATCAAGTTAAAGAAAAGAATCCAACAAGCCTCATACAGGACGAACTCGCATGTCAAGGATCTTGTTTAGCCGAGGCGTTGATCAGTATCAGAGTTATCATCAGATCAGCTCCAAAATTATTTCATAGTCATTGATGTTACCAGTTCCTTTCAAAGCGATCGGTTTAATGAGAGTGATTTATTTCAATGTCATGCCACCACTATATCGATTGCTTTCAAGAGGCATAAATTAATAATTTTATTTCATTATTTCAGTCAGCTTTCAAACATAAACCTCATCAAAATCGTTCTACTTCATTAGGAAGTATGATACCACGAATAGACGCACAGATACACTCGAAACTTATAACGACCCTCAATATTCATCCCGAGTAAAGAAAATAACATATCAATGATGTAGTCAATCTATGTAGCTACATAAGTACCTATTCCTAATCTGCTTTGCCTAATGAAAGTGGTTACATAAGTCCTGGGACAAAGTTACCGTGAATAGCATCCTCTCTTTCCGTTGATGTCATAGAAGGTGACTAAGGTACAAAATTCAGATAGGAAGTATCGTCTGTGTAACATTGAACGTCATTGACAACCTGCGGGGCGGAGCGGTCACCATACCGGTGTGCCACGCAGTGGGTTCTGCGTTCGATCCGGGGATCGAACCCAGAACCGGCCGGGGCCAGACAGATAGATATCTGAATGTTGAATTTAGATTCCACTTCTGGGTCTTAGTGTTTGTGTATTCGTTTGTGTTTCCATGACACCCACGACACAGGAGAAAATCCTACTGTAATGCCATGAGTAGAAATTCTTAAAAGCGTTCAAACATCAAAAGCAATTGTGATCACCATCAAAGAAGCAACCACACGCGGTGACAATTTAATAAAAAATCTGTAAAAGGAAGTCTGTTTTCAGCAGTGGATTTCAAAAAATTATGAATAGATTAAAATTCCGTTGTAAGATTTGTCACATAGGTACAGGTGAATAAGTTAAAACAAATAAAATAAATACGAATAGGTAAGTACTTCAAAGCTTCTTTCCTACAAATAGGCTTATAGCTTTGTGTAGGCGGAGCTTAATCGTTTCTCAGACTCTCGAATGCTATCGAGCTTTACAAAAAGATTTCCGACTTATACGAATATTATAGCTTTGCGAAAACTTGATAAATTTTCCTTTGTAAAGCTGTATAAATGTTAAATACGTAGTAGACTGTAGACTGAGTTTCACTGTTAGGTACTTGACATATAATCCAGTAATTAAAGTAAGTTTGTTTGTGACATGCTAATTAAATTCGACCTTTTATAAAAATATAACCTTATTAGTTTACGCAACGAGGCCAGATATTAAGTAGGTAAAATAATTGGATAATAACAATAATTAGGCACATAAGTTAATAAAATTCAAAAGCATTTATTTTTTATAATATAGAAATAACAAATAAGCATGCTCTCCAACTGATGTTACGTCAGTGGCCAATCCTGCTCATGGACATCTATAATTTATCACCAAAACTATAAATAAAAAAAATATTAATCAGTTAACTATTTCAAAGTTAATTTCAAAAAAAAAATTAGGTATAGAAAAATCTGACCAAATGAGGCCGTAAGTACATTGAACAATACCTACCCGTACTTTAATGTGACTCACGAATTCCAGTAGTTCCATAAAGAAAACATTTCACCAAAGAAATTTGGAAATGGATTCCAATTTGTGTTTGAATCGAATTCCACGCCTCGAACGGAATTGCTAAGGAATGTTATAAAAAGGAAATCGCTTTCTGAGCTTAAAGTCCAAGGCTTTCTCATATTACGTTCGTATGTTTGCATTACATAACCACCCTTAGAAAAGGTCAGTTAAATCTATCAATACCTACCATTTATTTTACTGTAGATATATACGCTAATAACAATAGTGTTGACTGTTGATGAATACAATATTGTGATGTGATTTCGATGTGGTAAGGGAGAGCTACAGGCATTCCAACTTAGTCCTCTCGGGTAACAAACCATCTATGGTAGATGCCAGGTAGAACTGTATGTTGTATGGTTTATTACACTAGACCATGGCAGTAGCCAGTTACCAGGTGGGCTCGTTTGCTACGTAATTATTATAAAATACCTAAAATGTAACTAAAAATGTCGGCAATCATGTAGTTTGGTAACTTTCTGAAAAACGATGGATTTTTTCTTCTTCGTGAAGTGGTTCATAGTAAGTGAAATTATCTGGTATAGTTATTAAAACTTCCAGACTTCATAACTTATGAAGTTTATTGGGAATGTGGGGGACAATGGAATATTATAAACAACTTCATGAAGAAAAAAATATTCTCATAGTCATCCGGAAAAGTAGCTTAACAAGATAATTACCAAAATATCAATGTATTATAGACATACTAGCCTAAAACTATCTAGTTTCTCAATAAATTGGCTGCCAAGTAACCGGGAATTTTATCAAAAATTCCTCACTTTTGTAATTTAATGACCAAACTCGGGAATATGTCAAACTTCTTATTTAATTTCAAATGAGAAAAGTTATTGCGACTTTGTGAGAAGGCACGTCGGATTGCGAGTTGAGATGCTGCAAGAAAAACTTTCAAAGTCGTTTAGTCATTTTAAATTAGAGATTACGTGTTTGCTCTTTTATTTTATTCGTGGTATGTGGTAACAGTGATAGCCTAATGGTTGAAAATCGGCCTTTCAATCGGGGGGTCTGATCCCCAATCCCAGGGACCTCTGACTTTTCGAAGTTATGTGTGTATTAATTATCACTTGTTTTAACGGTGAGGGAAAACATCGTGAAGAAACCTGCACACGTGAGGGTTCTGCGAAAAATAAAGTTCTCAAAGGTGTGTGAAGTCTACCAATTCGCACTTGGCCAGCGCAGTGGACTATGGTCAAAAAAGCCCTGCCACTCTGGGACCCGTGTCCAGCATTGGGACAATAATGGGTTGACGACGATGTGGCACGTAATATGTTCTCGTATGAAATAAAACTTATATAACATTTTTTAGTGGTAGCGACTAAAGCAATTATTAATTAGAAATGGAGGATTCTTTTATGGTTCGACTCCGAATGTGACTGTAGATAAGTGAGTAGGTATGTCTTAGTTGCCTTACCACGCCAAACCAGAACGCAGCAGTGCTTATACACAGAACACAACACTGCTAATATTAGACAGAAAAAGTGTCGGCAGTGCCGCCAGGGTCAAGTCACAAAGTCTACCTTTAAAAACCTTTAACTTATAACAAAGGTTTGTGAGATTATTTAATATTATTGTAATATAAAAATTTGGTACGCGCATAAAAAATTAGCTCCCTCAATTTTTTTTTTATAATGTACGTTTATTTTTATACGAAATCCCCATAACAATTGTTTGGCTGTTTTAATTCTTCTCCCATTTCACTTGAACACATAAAATTGGCGAAAATAAAATAAAAAAAACTTACAAGATGAATTATCTACTCAAGTGGGCGTGGATGACGAAACGCCGATTCCGAAATGCATATAATAGCAAACAAATTGATAGAAAAGAAAAGTGTATTAATCAGATTTCAAATCATTCTTTTCCTTAAAGATTGGAAAGAGTAAAACTTGAAAAAAAACGCCCAGAATAGCGCCATCAGAAAATGTCGCTTATAAAAATTCTTGTAAGTAGGTAATGATAGCAAAGTAACGATAAGGCCTCATTTTTTCTTCTTACATCTATTACACCCTAGTCGATAGAACGCCCATGGATGTGATTTAGTTCTGTAAATAACTTACCTAAACGACCTTATTAATTTATCAAACGTTGTAAACATATTTTTAATTACTCCAGCGGTGAGCATTCAGTTGTCCGAAACCTTTTTCGCTCCAAATGATCTGTTAACTAAGGATTTCATAAAGCTCACCGAAATTACACTGCCAAAAAAATGTTCGCAATCATCTCTTTGAATCGTTGAGGTTTCGCATGGAAATTAATTTATTTCAGACATCAAAGGGATTTGGGCGCTATTATGCAGAACCTTCGTACCTAATCAAACTAAGCTTCACGTACAGCTAAACATCAATCATGATTGGTGTAATAAAAGTTGAATAGGTGTACCAGTATCGTGTCGTTATTGTAAATAAAATTAATTGGTTCGTTAATATCCCTGACTAAAGTACATATTTTTATTCTTAACAAGCTTTGATATATTATATGTAGTAGATATTAAACAGTCTATTCACGCATTTTTTAATTTCTTTTAAGTTATTGAAGGATATCAAACTCTATCATTTATAAATATAAAATGTTCTACAAATCGTTATCTGGAGCTTTAATTATGGAAACAGCATTTGTATAACGAACATCCAGTAACATTTCGAATGCTGACACCACTAAAACATACATTTACAAACCCGACACTAAAAAGTATTGCTATGACGAACATAAACTGAAATTATCAACTCAGACACCACTAAAACGTATAATCATCAACTGATCTTACCGTTGTCAAGCTGGACAGCACAAAAAGAAGCCATGCTTAACACCAACTGATGTCAAAGTTCAACTCCAAGACCATTTTAACTGCCATTTCTGTTCCAGGTCCGACATCACGAGAAGATGCTGAAAGACCAAGCTAAGAAGATGAACGTGAAATCCCTCGCCTCGAACAAGGAGGACGCTGGCAAGAGCGTCGAGATCCGCATCGCTAAAGTGGCGTTCACTATATTCTTCCTGTTCGTATGTGCGTGGACACCATACGCCTTCGTCACCATGACTGGCGCTTTCGGCGACAAGTAAGCGCATTTTACCATGTTTTTATTTAATCATTAGCTAAGCCTTACGGCTGTACCAGCGTCTATAAATGCAAAATCACATACATACATAATCCAAATAATATTTTTCAAAGAGGACTGATAGTAGACATTAGCGCCAGCAACGGCGATTTAATTTTTTTTTTTAAATGTAGTCCTAGTTCCTTCTTATAACATCAGCTATTTAATGTTGTATCACAATAGACTCAGCCGTTTCGGACATAAGATAGGAGAAACAGACAGACAGATAAACAGAAATAGACAGAGAGAACGCTTAAAAACCCTCGTGTTGAACCTCATGTTGAAGGACTTCGTACTCGTCAGCGTCCTGGCAAGTGCGAAGAGATCCGCATTGCAAAATTAGCGTTCACTAACTGTTTCTTGCTCGTATGTGCAAGAAAACCATACCGCTTCGTCACCATGGCTGGCATTTGGTGAAGCTTATAACGAACATTTCTATTTACGGTTTGAAATAGCTATTTTGTTAACACGTCTTTAAAAACAAAGCAAACATTTTCGTACATGTATTTTATGACTCTTACATAGTCTTAGTGAATTCGCCTTAAGCTACACCACAACCATAAACAACATTCTTCTTCGATTCTACTGAGGACTATGATGGCCGTCTCATTTTAATGCGTTCCACCGAAACGCAAGAAATTCAAACTAGAAAAATGTGTGATGGTATCTCTCCCGTATTTTTTATGATCTGAAAGTAGGAAACGAGCATGCAGCCCACCTGATGTTAAGTGGCCTCTGACGCCCATGGACATTGTAATCAACCCCAGATAAGATCACAGACTTACCTGAGGTCGGCCACAGATGCGTTACTACCCCTAGGACTAAGTTGGAACACCTCGAATAAGTATGTCTCCTTTACCACAACCTTCGGACCAGAACACAGCAGCGATTTACACACATTTAATTACTGCATTTATAAAAGGCGCTTTGCTATACGTCATGTGTGATTCCAATTATCTTTAGAGTACCAGTTATTCATGCCAATCTTAGTCTTAAATTCTGCGTAAGAAGTCTGCATATAGTTATATAACATATCCGAGGATACAATGATAAAATCTTAATTTCAACGATCCTAAGCCTTAATAATTTCGATAATAACAATTCATATTTACCGTGACCCATTTCTCGAATAATTGAAGAGAAAGATTTTATCTCAATTTTCGCTTGGATACGTATAATACAGTCCTCGTATGACTGAAATCCCTGTCACTTGTCAGATGTTTTGTTCCTAAGTTCATTAATTATGCGCGGCCGTAAACTTTGTACTTCACGTTAATTAATGAACTTTTAAGCAGGCGAAACAACGTCGTGTCGTAATGTTCCCGTTTACTTTTTTATTTAATTAAACTGATATAAATGAAACGTGTTTATATCTTACAAATTAGATTACTTAAAGGTGGTAGAGTCCTTGTGGTTCTACTTCACTGCACCACTGCCACACCTGTTTCTGCCTTATAATAAAAGTGTTAAATTCGAAGGGTGTGATAAGGTAGACATCCTTAGTACTCATGGGTAGCAACGCATCTGTGGGCGACCTTAGGTCAAGACTCTAATTTTATCTGAGGCTAAATGAATAAAAACTTATAGTCAAGTGGCAATCGCTTCTATGTGTACAACGATGACGCTTAGAACTGTTAAGAGCATTAAAATTTTATTGCATTTTTATTACATTTTTATTATGAGCAACCTGCAATCCAATTTTTGTCATGATATACCACGCCACGATTCATTCGTTTTCAATTCTATTGTTCCTTATTCCATTTTAAGAACGACTGTTTGACATGACAACGTTTTTTATGTGGGAAATGGTTTTGCGTCACTAAAGGCAAATAGAATGAGATATTATATGTCAGAGGCTAGTTGCAATAAAACCGCCAAAAGTCCTATGATTTTTACCTGACTGCGTCAGAAGGAGGGTAATGTTTTTAGAGCGTATGTATGTCCGCTTAACATATCAGGTGTCGTTAGAATGGTCTTAGTTGTTATAGTAACATAGGCTATACAATTTTTTTTGACATTTTGCCTGTGGACGAAGAAAAAAGCGGTGAAAGGACTCATAACTATATGGGTATCTAATGAGTATGGGTATCAAAGTCAATTCATTTTAGGCAGCCGGGTATTTTGCTTTTAAAATAATTCTCTGGTTTTCATTGTTTGTTTTTGCACTTTTCAGAGCTATTCTCACGCCAGTTGCGACGATGGTGCCCGCTGTTTGCGCTAAGATTGTCTCGTGCGTGGATCCATGGGTATACGCTATCAACCACCCAAGATACAGGTGAGAAGAACTCAAATTACTGCTTACTTGTTTAAAGGTGGTAGAACCTTTTGTGACTCGACTCTGGCGGCACCACCGCCACACCTTTTCTGCCTTATAACATCAGTGTTACGAGCTGCTTTGTTCTGGTTTGAAGGGTAAGGGAAACATACTTATTCGAGGCGTTCCAACTTAGTCCTCAGGGGTAACGACCCTTTTCCAGGAATGCTACTGAATTAATGTCCCAATTGTCAATTCAGGAAGAGTAAGTCCTGAAACATATTAGAAATATGCTGCTTCAATAGAGGCAGTTACCAAGTTAGGGGCCAATTCGTATTGGATGTTTCTTAACTTTTACAGGGAACTTGATACAATATGAGTAGTGCTATCAAATGATAAAACCTGGGCAGTTTTAAGAGACAGACGACTAGCCCTCCGATGCAGCAAACCATCATTTGGCAGGTCAATCCAAACACGAGCAAAATTGCAAGCGTTGTATAATGGTCATTTTTTCTTACTGGTGATCAAGTTTATTAAGTAGAAACGAAGTTAAGTAGATGCTTAAGTTTTTCCATAGACTTTAACTTACTTTATCTTGGAAGATTAATACGTTAGTGACTTGGAAAACTTTCTGAAAGTTTATTCAATTACCTAACTTTACGTTATAGTTCTATTTATGTTATGAAAGTGACTTAAACAGATTTAAGTTTGAGTTAATTATTGGTAACTGCAGATTATGAACTTTTACTACTTATTATAGTAGTATTTCTTTCCAACTTTTTCGCTATATTCCTTCATAAACATTCCCTAATACAGATTGTTTTAGGGATAACACTACGATATGGTACAAGATGCATTAAATATATTACTACGGTTACGATTACTGTTCGAATATCCTTTAGAAATAAATACACCTCATTTCGTACATGTTACAGAGCGGAATTGGAAAAGCGTGTGCCCTGGATGGGTGTCCGAGAGCCCGACCCGGATACCGTTTCCGGCAACGCCTCCACCGGCACCAGTGTTGCGACCGCGCCCGCTGAAGCGTAAACACGAACTGAAAAAAACTTTTACGACGCGTCTTTATATACTTAGCTTAGTCTCTGAACGATTCTTTTGTAACCAATAACACGGCTTGATTAAGGATACCGATTTTAAACTTGAAATGATGCAACCTATGACGACGGTTTTTTTAGACAATAATAATGGTAGATTGTTACCTAATTGTTTATTAGATTCTATGTATTTTGTATTAAGAGCAATAGATTGAGACGAACGAAGTTCAGTATAAATCGTTATCACTTATATAATTTTAATCCATTGACTGAATTTCAATCCATTAATCACTTTGAAAGTCCATTAATACACATATGCCTCCACTAATTGACTGAATTGACGGCATTTATTCCGATTCTATGCCCACTGAATTCAGCAGTTTCCTGCTGTTTTCAGGTCATCAGTCAACTTGGTGTGAGTGAGTCGTCTTTTTTGCATCTTTGCTTTTTGCTTCCAAATTTATTTAATACACTAAGTATACTAAAATTTGCTAAATAACCATTTTGTTTCGTAAAAGAAACAAAGCATTTGACGTTACGAAACCATGAATCCATGTGTCGATATGCCAAAAACTGCATACATCCGTTTCAAGAGAGTGACAGGTCTATTACGTCGCGAAATGAATTCGGTTTCACAGCTTTGTTCGTTTTGCTCTGTGTAAACTAACTTTGATATTGGGAATTGGACACAGGATATTAACTATGCATAGCGTTTTTATAAAACGTTTTTTTATTCAAATACCAACGAACTAGAGCAAAAATTTTGAATTCAATGCAGTGTAGTATTATCTCCACGTTTGCAAAGAATAATATTTTATTTTACAATTAAATCATAGACAACAAAGGTTTTAAAATATGTGAATTAGGTTGCACCATTTAAGTTACTAAATAAGATTTTTTATTACATTGCTCAAAGCAATATAAACTTGGTTTAATCAATATTTTGGTTAATATTAAGAGCAGTTTAGAGCATTTTTCATAGTGTACCTATAATCAATTTAAATGTAACTAAATTTACATTTTTATAAGTAACAGTATTAATGTAGTCCGAAAAATGTTCTACTTCGCTCAACTTAACTATGCAAGCAAATATAAAAACCTAAAAAAAAATAAACGGACGATCTCGACGACTATGGCGAATATAATTATGAGCAAATAAAGTTTTAAAACTGGAAAGATACCATTTTATTTCATACCCCTGACAATGTGACCTATAAAATATAACACTTGGAAGGCTGTTACTATTTATATTGCCCTAATTAAAGTCACTCAGACTTGCTATTCTCTAAACTAAGTAAAACTAACTGACAAAACTTATCAAGTTGTAAAACACCGCCAGCAATAACTGTTAATAGCAATATTTACGATGAATTTTAAGTACTTATTTATAATATTTATGTACTTTTCGTGTAACATATTTAAAATTGCAAGTTCATTCACTGAGACATACAAACGTACAAATACGTCATAGATAACTTACTAAGTTCTATTAATGAATTCCAACAGCGCTTACCTACGATCATTTCGTATCGATAAAAGGCATTTGTATATTAGATCCTTCTAACAATAATGCAAAAAAACTGCGGCAGTAGTTCTTTCCGCTAAACACTAACAAAAGTTTCCCATTAAAACCGACACCACAATCGCAATCACAGCTAATATTACAAAATGTACATAATATAATGTCAATATTGTTTAACTTACGATTATTTTCGTTTACAGGTCCGCAAAGATTTAGAAATTAAAAAAATAAGTAGGCAAATCTTCAAGGGTGGTAGAATATGTATGGCCGGGGAGGTACCACCGTCACACCTATTTCTATCGTGATGTAGTTTATATCTTTTATTGGACTTAAATACGACTAAGTTAATCTTCAGCCACTCCTGAGGATTAACTGAGTCGTTACTACTGCAACGCATGTGTAGGTAATTGATAAATGGGACTCCTTTTCTATGTAGAGTTGGGTCAATGTCCGGTAGTGATCCTTTACTATCTTTACTGCATGCCCCTTTACTAATACAATTTTATAAAAACACATTCATCTTATTAAAATCTCTTGAGTTCTTGTCGTAGCTCGTAGAACTAAGCAGTCTTGCCACACACTCCTAATTGCTACGAGCTTCGGTTTTATTTCAGCGAGCGCTTCAAAAAGTGCTACGAGAAAAACGAAACGACGAGCGCAGAAAAGCGGCTTACGGTCAAGGAGAGTGACCATGCTTTTAACTATGTAGGATAATCTCGTATTATTACAAGATATATACCGTAAAACGCTGTAACTTTGCCAACTAAGCACAATTTTGCCTTTTTCCTTTATATAAGAAAATTTCTGTTTTGCTTAGTTATTTTTATATTTTCTACTATTTGGTAAGAAAAACAGTTTTTTGGGCTACTTATTTTTACAACTTTACCTATAACTATGAGCAATTGTTATTCGATAACACCACATGATTAAACAAGTTAAGGTGGTATAAGGCACAACATAAGTCCTATATTCCATTAAAAAGTCATTAGAAGTCCTAAAAACAACATATGTTCAGAGATATTCTCAAAAAACCTCAAATTCCGTGCAAAGTTGCAGCAGTTTACGATAGACATATGTATGCTAGTCACGATTTATAAATAAATAAAACTTATCTCTGCTTGTGACTTAATAACTTTGTAAACTTAGCATCCACAAAAAAGTTAGGTCTTGATATAAAATTGTCTATGATAATAATCTAATGCAGATTATTATCTCTGCCTTATGGTTATTTATTTATCATAGTTACACCTACGATCTGTATACCTCTATAAATATGAGGAATGGATACGAAGAACATATTGAAGAAAACATACATAGGTACTATTACAACAAATTAATTATTTGTATTAGATAATACAAATAATTAATTTGTTGCGACCTTTAAATACGATTGCTCCTCTAATCCAATTATTTTACTAATGGCCATAGACTTGTTATTGGTTATTCGATTAACAGCATTGATCTTAGAACTTTATATAGATAAACAGTTTTTTTTGTTCCATTCACATTTCTAGTACTTACACAACTTGAAAACCTCTATGTAACTAATGTGAGTCCTAATGTTGTCCTAAACTTTCCTTGTACTCATGGTAACCTCAGCCACTGGCCACGCGTTTTTATCGAAGAATCATGGACTACTCTAATGAACAGTGAAGATCGGAAGACATTTTTATGACTACATTTCTCTTTAACACGGTTTTTGTTTCGAGATTATGGACGCAATGGAGTGAAAAGTCGATGATTTTTTTATTCTTAACACTGGAGTTGATTGTTTTTTGAATACCTACCTACTTGATTTAAAACAATCAGACATCATTGCTTCTACTATTACTAGATTACTAGGTACCTACTAATATACTACGCACATGCTCGTAAATGTAAGGAATTATTGCTAACTTTAACGCTAACTCATGACTTTAAAGATAACTAATGATTGTTCTTAATAAAATAACCTGTCTATCTACCTACACGTACTTGATAGATATCATATATCTAGCTACCTACTTGTACTACAATCTATATCTATGCCTACAATCAACATCAATTAATGACATAATTATAATTAGTAATTGCTTTAATCTAGATCTAATATTTCAAGAGGACAGGTAATGATTACACATTAATTTTCCTCATTACAATGCTTACCTGTGACTAATTGTAACATTTGACTGTATAATGGCACAAATGCTGCGGAACTTATCAGGTAGCTATAAATAATTGTTATCAGTTTATGTAAATCACAAAATGTTAATTATTTAGTTTTACACGATGTTTAAGCGAAATGTTTTGTGGGGAAAATAGTTTTCAAGTTACATTACTTCTATATTATTATCTTTAACATGTAGCGATGTTTAGAGACTCATCAATATATGGCGCCACTAGCCACTAGTATTCTGAAGCACGCTAACGAAGTATTCTAAACATCTTACATGTACGAACTTCGAGCCTTAGTGGCGCTCTGACAGTCTCAACTCTGGCGCTGGCAGGAGATCTCACATTGCCAACAAAAACCATTGATGTGACATGTCACATTTTAAAGCAAGTAAGACTTAGATTCTGGCAGATCTAGGATTTTCGTATGAGGAATGGTTACTTGATAAGCCCATTATAAGTAAGACAGGCTTAGAAATAATCAAAGAGAGGTCAACCGATAACGAATATGCTAATTAATATATTTTGGGACCTTGGGATAATATATTATTTTAAGTACCTATCTACTTATATATAATACCTATTTGACAGTTTCGACAGCGGAAATATTTTCAAACCTATAATATACCTCATATACTACTGTCTTAGTAGGTACACTACCTACTGATTTATTCATATTACACGATTTTGTGAACTTTCCCAAACACCTTTACCTATTTATTGTATAGTCTATTTTTAGAAGCTAATGGCTGTCTTTAGAACGCCCACTGGTAAATTACATTTTCATTCTACTTCAAT
The DNA here is from genome assembly GCA_018250635.1 of Telegonus apastus. Taxonomy (NCBI): domain Eukaryota; kingdom Metazoa; phylum Arthropoda; class Insecta; order Lepidoptera; family Hesperiidae; genus Telegonus; species Telegonus apastus. The sequence continues at coordinate 912 of DWNY01000746.1, read as the reverse complement.
TACTGTAGATGTGCCTTATCCCGGGCAATATTGTTAAATATTGCGTGGGTAGTTAGTGGGTAGGTAGGGTGGTAGTGTTTCAGTATTTGTCTACAAATATATATCGTTTTAATGCCGTTTCAATATTTTAATATTTTGATTAACCTGGAGGGCCATCACCATTATCTCTCAGTCACTTATCTTGACATCCTTGAGCTTATCTTGGGAAAGTCCATCACACTTCTCTACAAAACGAATACACCTCTCAAAATCAGCAGATGCTAAAACCTACCGTCGTCAAAAAACTAAATTAACGTCCGATCACCACAAGCGGTTAACAAGGAATATTTGAATAGTACTTGTTATTAACGTTGTTAATACGTTATAAGCTTTAATTTCAGCAACATTAAAAATATTATTTTTATGTAGGTATCTTTTAAAACAATATTTTTGCTTCATTTAAAGTAGCGAACCACCTACTAGCAACTAAATAACATTAGTATTCGTTCTACTTAAAAGTTCGTCATACAAAAAAAACGCAACGCGTCGCTGAGCGTTTTATTAACGCGTCGCAAATCCTGCCGTTACCGTTACCATTTTTCAGGAATACTCCGGCATTGTATTTGTCATTCAAAGACTCCTTGTTATTCAGAGATTACTCATCAGAATTGGGCGACCGATTTTCGATAAAATCAAACAACAATGTCAAGAAATGCCATCTGTTTTTGAATAGCTTACATGTAATGCAACGCTATATGTTTTTTAAATACCTTGCATTGTACTCTGATAAAATACCAGCACTCTTAATAACACATTGCATTACATATAATATAGGTATATGCATATTTTTATGTGAAAACCGAATAACACAATACAAGTTACGGAAGTTATAAATGCAAGTTACTGACATGACAATAGCCTAGATTAATATTA
>DWNY01000745.1:0-14680 GCA_018250635.1 Telegonus apastus | reverse complement strand
GTGCCACTTAATTAAGGATATTATTTAAATTATATTCATTTAAATAATTTTAAACCACTTAGCCATTATTTGCACAACATGATTGTAATATTAACTTTATAATGTTCTAGAGATTATCGTTAAATAATAAAGTAAATTTATGATATACCAAATAATAGTTACCTTCTATAGTAAAAAAGACATTGATATGATTATCGTTGCATTAAGTATAGTAGCGGTACCTTTGGCTTTAAATTGCATCACAGTGCTTTTTACATTATTTGTATTTAACTTTCAAACTTACGTCCAAAGGTTAGTGATGATTTTCGGATTCTATTTATTTTTATCGGTTGTATTTCTATTCTTTCTGTTATAGTTGAGACTTTACCAAAACATTTTTTCCATGTTTTGCATTGTGCTCAATAATTTTAGAAATGTCAACCGAAAAATACTTAATGTTTTACAATTGCATTTGTTGTAGTAGATCAAATTATATGATTTTTAGCTGTTTATTATTATTTCATGTCAAAATACTAAATATAAGTAGTTTAACTTAATATCCGTAATGTAACGAATGTTCAGACGCAACGGCGATTGAAAGGAAATGGAAAAAGTTTGCAACGAGAATGATAGTAAAAAGTAGCTTCGTCTGGACTTCATGTAATTCGCGTAATTTTATAATATTGCAACATTATTGAACTTTATCTTATATGTAATCAAAGAGATTAATTATAGAAGGCTATAGTTGAATGTCTTTGCATGTAATCAATTTGTAGTGTAATTCTATTGAAATATGTAGAATACGACGTAAACAAGAAATTATCATGTTCTATTAATGTTATAAATAAATGTTGAAGCAGCAATTTCGTTTCACTCTATATATTATATTAAATGATTTGATTTAATTTTGGTGATTAATATAATACAAGTACCTATGTTAGTAAATCAAAAAGATTCCATTCGATTTTATACAACAACCCTTAATATTTTATGAGGTTTATAAAATAAAAGATCTGAGGCAAACAGAGTGGTTTACGTATATTACTAACAGTTTGGTAACAATCCAAAACCAGATTTGTCATTTTTACATTATATCAGTATGGATTTATAGTTGTAGTTACCTGTACATTTCATTGCTGGGCAGGGAATTTACTTTACACTAATTACTGCCATTCTTGTAATTAGTTACGAGAAAATCCCTGCCTAGTTATGAAATTTACAGTTTACATAATACTTACCACGCTTCACAAAGACCTTAGTCTATTAAACTTCAAACTTTGCTTATATAGCTTTACCATGAAGCTGCGTAAATATAGTAACGAAAAATATTCTGGTGCCACTACTGGTCCCCTCATGGAGCTGAAATCCGGTGGTCGAATGAAATCTCCATTGTAGCAGTCGCAAACTTGAAATCAATATAAGTAAATAACATGTTTATTGTGATATACAATGTATCATTACAGACTGATCCTCTCCTGCTCCAAAAATACAATAACCACTGCGCCCTGGGACAAGCTGGCGACACCCATGGCTACAGAACTTTATTTTATTTTTACCTGGATATATTCTCATAAGTGTTGGCTAGCATTTTGTCTTAGCAATGGCCAGGCGCTTAGATTTTTACTTACTACCACAGAGTCTGTTCGTAAGACACGACATACTTTAAAATTCGTCAATCCATATCTACAAATAAATCCACTACAAATACAGGTAGGTAGTATTTATACTGGATCGTGCACTGACATCCTTACATTAACATTTTTCAAAAGTATAATTTCAGAAAACGTATCTACATTGTATGTAAGCACTAATAAAAATATTTTCAACTATGTCGACTCATATTTATTTTGATATATCAAAATAAAATAGAATTAAAACAAACAGAAATAATGATACTACATATCTATCAAAACAGCACAGCAAGCGTAATGCAAATAAATAAAGATCGAGGGCCTATCTCGCAGTTGTAGGCAAATAACGATTTGTTCGGCGGATTACATGTCATTAATTGTACACGTATTTTCTCTTAGAGTGAAGTAATTAAAGCTACACTCAGCGCGATAACATTTCATCGCATTCTGTAGCCCAGGGGCTGTGATACAGAATCCGTTAAATAAACACTTACTCGTACATCTCACATGTTACGTAAACTTATCGGCAGCGTTCAAACAAATTTACTCTATAGGAAACCTGGACAACGTCTCTATTATAGCCTGTAAACCAATGCCCACATGAATTTCAGCCATTCCACTCGCATGTAGGAAGGTACTCCAACCTACATTTTTATTTACGGTAAGAAATGTTCTTGTATATATTAGAGACCATTGAAATCTTACTCATTCCGTTTTTACCAAGATGCGTGTAGATGAATTAGAAATTATAGGTATTGTGGTTTTATGAGTTCATGGGGATGCTTGTTTTTTACATAAGTTGGTCTTATTATTTTTAATACCATTAATATAGTCATATTATAACTATTGCAGAAAAAGCAAACGTAATGTTTCATAGAATGCTAATGTTATTATTCACATAGCATAGTTATGATAACCAACATAGATATGAGTAGGTACCTACCTAACTGCTGACATCAAAAAAATTAGTTCAAGAAAGTTCAATTATTAGTCTGCTCTGATTTCACTTATCTAATCTGCCCTTATACTCCTTGTTATAAATATAATGGTATTTTTTAAATTATTATCTCTCCGTCTTGATTGAAGAGGACCTGATCTTTTGGTAAAGTCCAGTTTTCCAGGTAAATATTGCGTTCAAATAAACATAAAAACTTGGAAAGAGTTATTTTGAAATCACGGACGGAAATGAATTTTGTTTATTTGTATAGATTAAATAAGAAAGAACATTAGGTAGCTAAAAATTAAAAAAAAAATATTTATGTCGTAATGTATAATTTTTTATTGGAAATAGTATAAGTTTTCAATCAAAATACCATCAGAATCAACATGGGTTAGGGTTGATGTTTAAACAAATAGGTAATATGTTGCACTTTATGCCATTTTATATACAAAATAGCCGGGCTCTCGGCTTTAATCACAATTATAAATCAAAATGTAACATGACATACCTACATATTATAACTGAAATTTTATACCAGTAACAACTTTAACGAAATAACATTAAAGAAAAACAAATCTATCACAAAAGAAAAAAAAGTTTAAAGGTACTTAAAAACACAAAAAGATAAGAAGGTAAAAAGAAAAATATAAGTAGGTAGCCTATATCTTATACCACAATATTTCTGTACCAAATTTTATCAAGATTTATTTTATCATTTAGCCGTTCCGAAATTATAGATTAACAAACTTCCATCTTCACACACTTTGTAATAAAGTGTATCCCATGGGAACTATACATATTTCAGGGATAAAATTTCCTAGCCTGTGGCGTTATCTGGCCCTTCAACTACCTTGTATGCAAAAAATCATGTCAAGGAATCGACACTATAAAAAAACAAACCAATCCCACAGGAACCGTACATTTTCGGAATAAAATGTAGCCTATATGTTATTCCAGACTATAATCTATCTGTGTACCTTATTTCATCCCGACTTGTTCAGCCATTCGTAAGTTATAGAGTAACGAACATCCATCCACACATCTATTCTCAGAAAATGAGGATTGAGCTTCATAATATTAGTAGGATATACATATAATCAATTTCATGATACGGTATGATGAAAATAATGATAATGATCTTATATAGAATGAGTGTTCATTAGCGGCCCTTAGCAAAATAAAATTGATAAGTTCAAATAAAATGCCTGTCTCATTTTTCAAAAGATTTATTTTTAAAAAATCAAGTACTTAGTGTACAAGTAATTGTAACACCGAAATTTTGTTTAGCATACATATTTAATATGTCTGTCATTCAAATGGCAAATGATCATATGAAATATTTTTAGTCATATTGAAGTTTCATTGATGTAATAATTAAAATCCTAACTCAAACGCAAGCACATTAGAGTCAGAGCACACTAAGTACTTCAATATAAAACTGTGAAGGTTATACAGCGCTCGCGCACCTCGCAGTACCGCTGCGAGGCGCTGCGTGCGCTCAGTGGCTCGCGAGTGCTCGGTTGTACGTTAGTGACTGGTCTCGACTCAGTCGCATGCGCGGGAACCGACTCGCCACATGCATTGTTTTCGCTGGGCTTACTGTACTCGGCTTATAAATCTCGCGATACGCCGGTATATTCGATATAGACTTCGATCAATATTAAAATTATATTTCCGACCGAATATCAACGACGCATATTGCATCTCACTGTTGTAGTTGTTGCCCTGACTTTGTTTTAGTGCCATATATTTTCTTGTTATTTACCTTACGAATCCGTTTGCTCGGGAGGTCGGTGGTAATATTTCCTATTTTATGACATAACCTAATACTAAACGTCAGTATAGCGCCGATCGACTTGGCATGGGATCAAACTATACTACATAAGACACGCCACTGGAAAATATTACAAATTATTAAGCGCAGGTGGGTAACTTAATAAATATGAATTAATCTTAATCTCAATAATAAAATAACTCCAAGTTTTCCTTTACTTAATTTCTAACGTAATACGTATTATACACAGGCAGATAACATGTCCGTCGATTGGTGTCGAAGCCTTTAAAAGGGTTAAAATACAGCAAATTTTATTGATAAATAATTAATTATTTTTCATTTTCTTTTAACCATTACAGAATTGTCATTCTATAAAAGTCTGTTAAAAGTCATGTTAATTTTCAATTTACTAGAGTTCGACCGTGTGTGTTAAGAATATCTACCAAATTAGAAGTCACAAAAAAATAAAACATGTTTCATTTGATAGCGTAATATGTAGTGGTGTTAAATATTGTCGCAAAATTCAATAAGTGGTTGAAAAAAAAACTAAAAGAAATTGAAGAAAGTATCACATTTATAATATCTTAGCTTTTCTGAAAAGTATTACAAGATATAAGCTATTCGAAACCGCTTAATATTATTTTTATTTCTTTCTGGACTTTGATAGATATTCTTAAATTAAAACACATGGCGGCATTCGGTAATAGTATTTTACCCTATTTAAGGCTCAGACACAAATCACCGGACACCCTGTATATATAAATATTAATCGCAATACTGGACCTACACTTATTTACTTTCTACATATCAGTAACATTTTAAAAGGTTAACAGGCATATGAACATGTAACCACAATATGTAAACAAGACGCAATAATGGTATGTCATGCCAATGATACTTAATATTAGAAAATGTCTCTATGTCCACGTACAATTTGCTGGAACAAATAATCTTTAACCTGTTGTTGATATAAGTTTAATATTTAAGCATTACAAACTTAGTCAAGTTAATGGTAAAATATTAGGAAGTTATCATTAATGCATAATCTATAATCCCCTTTATATAATTGTAACATATGTATTATCTATTTCATTTTTAGAAAATCTTCAAAATCCTATCCTAATCCTAGTATTATCATCGTCACATATCATAATAAATATTGCTAACAAGTATCCTTTTAGAACTTTAAGGAGTATTGAATAATATAATTAAGACAACATTAGGCAGAATATACGACAGGTATATTGTTGCTAGGTAAAATAATGACGTTATTTCATGGTAATTATAATATTTCGCAATATTTACATAACCATAACGGTCCATGTTGCGACATCTTGCTAATATTTGATTAGGGAGCACGAAACTCATTTTCCATATGAAACCGCAATCGTTTTGACAAGCTCATTTAATAACGCGCGTGTTGGCTACAACACGGTAAGCGCGATCACGTTTGAAGTTCACATGTTGCACATCTTCAATGTTAATTTCCAGCTTATAAAGCTTACAATGGCATGATCTCAATGTAAGACGTAGTTGCGGTTACTAGTTGACACTATGAGCATGGGTCCCATAAGTACTGTTACAGTGCAAACAGAGACTCGATCTTACGGAAATTCGAGACGACTCCCCCGTACCCTTCGAGCTCCACCATAGTTTTAGGAATTGACGGTCAATGTAAACATCGGAAATAAGAAACAATGTAAATAAATGATTTCTATTGAATCGCGCTTAGCGTGAGTCATTGTTTATTAAATATTAGCATTATTAAAGTGATTTAATGGTTGATATGACTGATTGTTCGTTATATGGCTGAGTATAGATTACTTAAGAATCGAGTTGGCATTATATTAAATTATCAACTAATTTTTTATTTGAAGATAATACATGATAATTTTTTGGAAGAGATTCACCTAATAAAAGATGTTATTGAGAACATGAGCATCTTGCCGGGAAGCTGTGAGTTAAAGGTTAATTCGATAATCACAACTAGGACTCATCGTTGAGGTCGAGCGGTCAAATGTGTAACAAAACAACCACATAGGTACTAATACGTTAAGTGAATAACAGGACTAAGGAAAACCTATATAAAAAACTAGGCAAATAGCCTGAATGGGTCGCAATGGCGATGATTACTGTTATTAATTATTGCGATTTTTTTAAATGTAATGGTTTCAAAATTTATAGTAGAGTAATCTATGTACAATACACTACAACACTAATCTATGTAAGTTATATATTTATTTGCGAATAACATGCAGCAAAAATATATTAACGATTCCATTTAACCCCCGAACTGACGTATTCATGCCATACACATAAGTTACTCATATCGTCTGAGTCTCAGGACATTAGGTATTTTAGAACCATACAATGAGGTCAAAACAACGATATAAAGTAACTGTTATTTAAATTCTTGCAATAAAAGTCAAGAGCGGACTTTAAGATTTGTAGAAGGAACTTTCGGCAATGCATACATTCACCTCCGCGGACGTAAGAACATTATGTGCGCGATGATGTCTTGTTCTGGATGCCGTCGAACTCTGGGGAAATCGTACTTGTTGTATGTGTAGTTACACGTAATATTATGTTATTTAAAATGTATTTATGATGCCATGAACGAATTTCAAGCACACATAATTAATATGTTTACAACAAAAGGAAATCAAAGTAGGTTTATATAAAATTTCGCATCAATACTGCTAACAAATTCCATTTGTTGCGCTACTTTACTGGAAACGTAACTAACGTAATAAATAACATTATTGCTACCAAGTCAAATACTTACCTACCTATTGTAAACATAGCAGTATTTCATAAAGTAATTGAAAGTTATACTCACAACCAATACGCTAAGAGACCTATTCGCCAGCATGTAGGTATTGTTGGAAAAGAACAATGCTGAAATAAGATCTGTTTTAGAAGAAAATAATTGGCTCAGCACTAGGTAGGTACTAGCTCCGGCAACAGTTCGTGCTTTCGTGTGCACGTTCCGCGTTAATTCTATTCCAATAGCTTATCGGACGGAGCGGAGCGTATTGTGCTCTAGATTTGCAATATCAACGCATGCATACACTTGGAATACCTAATGTATTACCTACTACATAGTTAAAGTTATAATACTTTTGTGGAATGGCAACGAAGACGGTTTAAATGGTTTTAAATCAATGCTTATGAATACTGTTAATAAATACCAATATTTCATGAAAGCTCACCTAAACTGAGGTTTTTTTTAAGTCAAGGTATTAATTGATTTGGAATTACTTGTAGAAAAAAAATGTTAACAATTATATTATTATTTTCGAACTCGAACGTACAAAACAATATTTGTAGAGAATGTACTGAAGTGCCGATGCCAATACGGCGAAACCGCACCGTGTGCACCGGCACTTAGATATTGAATTGTATTAAAGAATCAGCGATAGACTACGCTCCGGATGAAGTCGTCGAATCAAAGAAAACAAGTTTATGGTTTCCAATAACATCCATCTTTTAAAAATTATATGCGAAGAGAAGCTCCTTCTTTATCCGTTTAAATATCTATGCAGGAATGGAACTAGAACTTTATGCAAGAGCCGATACTTGTTGTAAGTTGTTTAGCTCATTGCAAGTAGCCGCCAGCGAGATGCATAACAATACATAATAGGCACTTACCGTGCGGTTTATGAACGCTCTTATCAAAAATCAAGTCAAGAATTCAAAGGCTCTCTATTTCAAATAGCTACTTACTGACTTATATACCATTAGTTGTATATTACTTAAGCTGGCGGCAACGCTACGCGAATATGTAGATTGAAGGTCATTTCTATTATGCCTGTAGCAACATATACATGTACAATTTATTAAACATCGTGCCATAAACTATCAACTCGTCAGATCATTGTGTCACAACTTACTATCGTCAAGACAGTTTCTACTTATAATACGTTTTTTTTTGCATATTGCGTTCGGTTGTGTAACTATATATTTTATTTAAAAGTTTCGGTGTAATACACACCCTACAAAACTCAACACCACAGCACATTAGACGCTATAGAAACATATCGAATCGGGTATATTTAAAGGCTCTCTTCATGCTCTACAATTTCTAACAAATCAAAATGTGTTTTGGAGCCAAGGATATATATACATAACAAATTTACTAAAAACCGGTATTTGCGACCTTGATGGTCATAACACGCACTCAAATCTTATGAGACTTGAACAAAGTTAGAAAATATTAAAGTACATAGTTATAAGATTCTCCTGAAGTTGAATCTCTAGATCAATGGACTATAATTATTATGAGTGACATTGTGATAATGATAGAAAATATTCCACGCACCAGATGATAGACTTATACTAATGCGTAATGGATAAAAATTCAGTTTTGATAGGATTATTGTAGTAATTTTATATATATGTAGTATACCTGAAAATTCTCTGGCGGCGTTTTTTTTTAAATTAAGATTTTCATTGGTGTTTTCATTAAAAATGATAAAAACAATTTTTATATATTACTGACTAAATTCCAGTCTACAAAAATCTGTGAACTGATAGTCCAGTTACTTTAGCCTTACATAGGTTTAAAATATGGGTAAATCGTGGTATGTGAAATATTAACCTGAATTGTCGTATTGTATCGTAGCGTATGAGATTATGTGTCACTTTTGAGAAACCTTTTAGAACACCCAAATGAACCTATATCCGAAAATTCAGCTTATTTTCACTGATTCCGAGGTTAGAGTGACTGGTCTATGAATAAATATATTAAACAAAACAAACGATGAGATGGTGTTTCGAATCTTATCAAATTTTAAGCAAATTACGTTTACAAAGTAGCTTCAGTAGCCTTACCAAAAATAAATGTTATTTCACACAGATGACGTACTGCAGTTAGGTTTCTAAGGTATGACATAATATATAGTCACGTTTAAATTTATCAGCCAAATCGATTCACACCAACTACTATCAACAGATAAACGAATCGTTACTTAAATTAATCACATTATATACCTACCTACAATGATTGCACACGTCTCCCTACATAAAAAACTTATCCCCAGAATATTACTACGTGTCCTTTACATCAATCTGTTCTGTACTCTTTTATCATATTGCATTATCTCTAGCAATAAACACTTTCATAAACGTGACATAAATTATTAAAGTTAATTTTTTTCTTCTAGTAACATTGTCGGCTGCCGGTAAAACAAAATCTGCGTTAACATTTTCAAGGTTAATATTTCATATTTGTGTAAGAAAAAATAAATTAATTTCTAGTATATCCATGGTAGTGGAATAGCCGCCAGGGGGTGATTTTGGGAGTTTAAGACATCTTAAGCAACCGGCTATTTTTCGGAATTTGTACCTCCCACCCAAAAATGTGGACCGGAGTCTAAGCTAACAAACATTATCATTTCTTTCTTAGTTATATCTTTATCTATCAATATTAAATATGAAACTAAAATAAATAGTTGGTTGTTCATTTCACAACCTTATCTCCTTATCAGCCATTTACGAAGGGAATGTTTCTGCAGAATTGAGTTTCACCTCATTCAATACTGTTATTCACTCGCGATGTGTGAATCACTTAAACCTAAATTTTGTAATAAAAACATTCCTCCGTTGTAAGTAATTTGTCATGAAATAAATGCCATAACCTACACAAATAATTCTTAAAGTAAGCTATACAGTTATAATGTTTTACGTTTGTCTATGTCCTATACAAGACTTTATGCCGGATCCAGTGATTTTTTTATTTTTTAGTCCCGAACTTAGTAATAGGTACTCATAAGAAGATTCTCTTTTTTAAATGTTTGCATGGAATTCCTGTCGATATCGGTAAAGCTGTTTCCAAAATTAACCTGTACTGGCAGACAGACAAAAATAAAAAAACTGCAATTTATGGTTTGGTCTTATGCAAATAAATGTACGAGCTTAGAAAAACTTACTTATTTTGATCTCACAGGCAAAAACTTTTATTTTATTTATCCCTTCTAATGAATTAAGCTGAAACAAAATACAAAGATATATATGTCTTTGTATTTTGTCTTAAGATTTTGTTTTAAGATATATGTCTTTTTTAATGTTAAAAAAACTGAAAAAAAATCAATAAAAGAATGTAATGTTTATTGAGCAGATTAGAAACACGCCAGGCTCGACGAGTAAAGCGATCTTTCGCATTCAATACGTACCGAAATCGCAATAGCATCTTAGAAACTCAGAAATAGTTTACAGTCGTAATTAGCATATCCAGCAGACGCGTCAAGGATATGTGAACTTCTCTTATTGATACACATTCTTGTTCATAAATATCACCGTAATCTAAAAGGGTGCGGTCGGAGGTGAAGGTATGTGAGCTAGCCGTTGCACCATTGGAAGTATTGCATCGTAGTATCCATTCTCGGCTATAAACCGCCTCAGATCAAATGTGTAAGATGAAGAATTCTGTGATCGACAAGTTTACCTAATAATATAAATTATTACAGCTACAAATAATTACAAAACGAAACTAAGGTGATCCGTTCATGGGCAAATTTCCAAAAGCCGTATTCTCGTAGCTAGGTAGAGTTCGTATGAATCACCGGGCTTCTTCTGATCTGGATGTGATGCATGACGCACTAATCCATGTCGGTCGGCAGAATCATTTTATTTATAACATGAGGCATTAAGATACATAGCCTGGTATAATTATACGGTAAAGAGTTTATAATATTGCAATTAGCAAATTTACTATTGGTATCCAATCAAAAATTCAAATAAGTAAGTGTAAGTAACTTTGAAATAATAAATTAAAAGTAAAACATATTTTTACTGTTCCAAGAAAATATACAAATGTATGTAAAACGGCCGACGAGGAATCCAGATTCCATGTCCGCATAAATAGAGACAATTAATTAAAAACAAAAATAGAGGTCATCAACGCATCTAGTAGGTATCTGGCAGCCAGCGCTATCTACACCGATAGCCTTGCTAAAATCACACGCGCGCGTTTCTTCGGTGTGATACGTAAGCCGACCAGCACCTATGCTATCTGATAACGCGCTTCGATAACAGACTATACTGAGCTGACTCACATTGATAAATGCCTGCCTCGTGAACACCAGGCTGTATCGGTATAATTATTCGAAAAAATCATTGTTGCGTTATAATTAAAATGATTCCATGTAGATTGTAAATAGTCAGTGCAAAAAAATATATTGGCAATTAAATTTTACATTGCTCCCACGGCAATAGTTACTAAAGACTAACCCTGCTTTGTCTGGTAAGACCTATACAACCATGTTTACTAATAATCAGTTTATTGCATCCAATTAATTATAAATACAGTACATAATTATTCAATTTGTAGCCTTCTGTATACTTGTTGTAGGTAAATAAAGATATAGATTTCACAAGTTTAATTTTGTGGTGTGATAGGTCGTTCTAATTTTTTATTTCTAAGTTTGACCGATTTTAAGAGAACGTTACAGTAGGATTCTTCACCTTGCCGTAAACATCGACGTTTATTATAAATATTTGTAAAATCTGTATACCTGCATTCAACTTTTATAGTAGTTTAAACCCTTAAAAATCGTATCTAAAGGTATTTAATTGTTATTACAGGCGAAGTAACCGTATGAGATGGTGACGTGAACAACAACAGCATAGCATGCGTTGGGCAACGTGGTGGCATATACTGGTAGTGCTGCAAGCGCGCACCTTGGCGCAACGCATCACGCCCACGATTTGCGAAGATGAGGCGTGTCGGTGTGATTCCTTTACTCGTGTAATTTGTAGCTGCACACGAGATTTTGAGGTACTTATAATATGCAGACTTATTATAGTTATCGTTATATTGTATCAAATTTGCGCCAACAATAGGTTAATGGTAATATACGACTATTAATCCTACCGCACATTACCAAGGCTTGCGTTAATCCGGTAGTTTTAAAGCATAAAAGGTTTGGCAATAAACGCGAACAGACACAATTATTTAAATTAGAACGAGTTAGGCCACAGGTATCAACGTATTGGGTTCGTTATAGTTTCTGTTATAACTATCTAAGCAGTAGACTGCATGATTGTTTCATACTCATTTAAGAATGATCCCAGCTAGGTGTACTTTATGAATAAATAAAAATTACGCAATATGTCGGTAAGCTATTAACTATTAATTTTGATTATGAAGATGAAGGTCCTTGCAGACTAATAAAAGTGATCGATAAAGTAAAGATATGAAAACATTGTAATATAGATCTTTATGTATTCAAATTGATAGGAAACACTGAAGTCTATTGGATTATGAATTGCACTTGAACTTGAACTTCGGTGCTCGTTTTGGCTATAAGCAAAATGACATATTGAATAGAGAAATAATAGCACAGTGGTGCTTTGTACATGAATAGGCTTGTCGATACTAGTCCAGATTTATAAAACGTAGTGTATATATAAGACATACACGTACCATCTACTCAAAAAATATCGTAAAACGTAAGATATCATTCCATAAAATTGTCGCCAGCGGTCAGCGTTGCCAACGACGAAAACGACAATCATTTTTGTGTAACGGCAACCCTAAGAGCTCATACTTTTACAAATAAGACAAACCATCATATTTAAAACGAATAAGACGGTTCATTAACACTCTTCATATATTTTGAGTTGTCATTTTATTTAAGTGAGAAGTTTACTGAATAACACTTTTTCACAGGAGGTGACATTAAGGCCTGATGGAGCGTACAGAATTCCCTCGACCGCTACGGGCATCATCATAGAAGGATGCGCACGCGTACACTTCCTTCAGGACTCAGTGAGAAGCCTTATTCACCTGCGAGTGATAGAAATTAGAAATGTAAGCCATGTAGTCATTAACGAACGAGCATTGGCGTGGTCACCCTTTCCTCGAGAAAGCGACACCAATCCCGGAATAAGAATTACAATTAACAACAGTACAATAAACGAAATCTCCTCACACGCAATTCAAGGACGTGTTAACGATGTAGTTATCAGCAACAGCAGAATAAACAGCCTCAAACCGTTTGCCTTTTCGAGTCTTACCGGCGTGAAGAACGTAGAACTCACGAACAATGTATTCGATAACATAGAAATACAAGCCTTCAAGAAGTTTACGACCTTAAATTTCTTGTTGCGAGGCGGCGTCATGAAAACGTTGCCGAGCAGGTTTTTGTCGGATGTAGAAGTGACTAATCTGTTTCGAATGGAGGGAGTCACCGTTAAATATTTGTCTAGTTTGACATTTCTCGTCAGTTCACCAAAGAGAGTTTTAATAGAAAATAATAATATAGACACGTTAGAGGGTGACGGGTTCCATATTATAACCAGAGGTCCAATAACTTTTAGGAATAATACAGTGACCTCAGTAAGTAAAGGTGCATTTTTCGGGCTGTCAGTAGAAATGGAAGTGATTTCAACAATGGGAAGACAAGAGCTTCTCATAGATAACAATACGGTCACTTACTTTACGCCTTCGTCTCTGATGTATAACCGGACATCGGTTACTTTACGTGTCGATGGATTAAACCTTAACGTGACGTGCACATGCGAGCTGGCCGAGGAATGGCGGGAAGTACTGAGTGAACAAGGTGGCATAATTACATGCTGGTATACTCTGGAAGAGCATTATATATCACTGCCGACGTTTGTCGACAACAGATGTGGTTCGTTTAAGCAAAACTTCTGGATTTTTGTAGTAGTGGGCATTCTTATAGTGATAATTGGTGCCGCAATTGCAATATACTTCATAGTGAGGCGTGAAAATGAAAAAAAGAAGAAGTTGCAGATAGTGCTACCAGATGGAAAAACTTACAGGGAGACGGAGTTTCATATAGTTGTAGAAAGAGCGGAACTTCTCACCACCGACTTATGAACGAAGACTGTGCTTTGAAATATTATATTGATCTCTTCCAACGTTCTCACCAGTGACAAAATGATAAGACGCAAAATGCGTCCTCGTATGCTACTTATTCAACGAATGAAATGCGTAAAACATTCCACGAGTGGCGTTATTTTAATATTTAGTGCTCTACCTCATATTGTCAGTCGCAATTGTGCCAACATTAGTTATGAATCTATCAGTATTATGCCGGTTGATAGACCGCTGCATTAAATTATTGTGTATAATTTTATATAATAAAGTACAAATAACTTTACCAGTGTTTATTTCCTTTAAATAAAAACTGAGTTACTTAATGTTACCTTATTAATACAATACTTAAAACAACGTACTTAAAGACAGTAAGTTTTATGATTCAGTAAAATGTAGAAAATAATTTAGTGTCACTAACCTGTGAAATGAAAGCCACTAACTCTTATATATTTCATTTTCTAAAGATTTTGTGCATATGATTTATTTTCAGCAGAAAGCTAAAGGCGAAG
>DWNY01000744.1:0-14685 GCA_018250635.1 Telegonus apastus | reverse complement strand
GTGGTTTAAGGCAGAAATAAGTGTGGCGGTGGTGCTTCCATAGTTGAACTACAGAGAGTTCTACTACCTTCAATAAAAATATAAAATGTTCTTAAAAAAACTCTAAATCTTTACAGTTTTAATCTTTTTATCTATATTTTCTTACAAATGTTATTTTCAAAATCAGTGACGCGTACTATGGATATCCAAGGAATACTGCTAGCATTGACACCAAAGATACGAGATACATAACTAATCATTTTAAATAGCGATATGAATGTGCGGGTTGCGTCGTAGCTGCTATTTATACCACAATCCGTTATTTTAATGGCATCCCATGAGACAAACGTGAAAGCTAATGGGGTGTAATTGCCCTATACATCAAAAAGACCTTTCGCAGTCACCCTCATTTGGAAATGTCAGTAAATGTATGTGATATTTGAAACTTTAACGAGAACAAATAACGAAAACAAGAAACCTTAATCGTAACGGAACCGCTTAACAATTTGGATGTCGTTACAGTTTCATCTTATAATAAGGATTATTGTCTACTGAATGTATTTATATGTTTTGTGAGTCAAAGTAAAATACATGCAGGTCCTAATCATGTTGACAATATGACATTCGATGATGCCACGTGCTGCTAAGGAAAACAGTAGCGTAACGCTACTGTTATAAACGAAAAATGACGTCAAACTCTAGAAACTATAAAATAATCATAAGCAGTAGATCACCGGGAAGTTAGGAAGCAAATAAGATACAGAAAGTATAGCCAAGAAAGCGATATAAATTTAAAATCGTTTTCCTTCATAAAAGTCTATAAATAGCTTGGCATCAAAATGTTAACGATAAATTACGCCGGTTAAATTACGTCCTCTCTTGTTACAGTCGAAAAGTTCTTAAAATATCAGTTGCTATGAATTTAGATTGTAGCTATAGATGTTTCATGAAATTAAATAATCTTGTGATTTTCATTTAATATGTTAGGCATAAAAGCAGCGTATACATTATCTTTCTGTTTAATCTATCTATTAATACGTGAAGCGAAAATGTGCGGTACCATTTATCGAATTCTGCGCGCAGTGAGGAGTGTGAGATTAGGCGAACGTTAAAGTCCACGAATATATTAAATTTGAAAAAATAAAACATTAATTATTTACATTATTGAAAATAATATTGACAATATAAGACACATATGGTTACCTATGTCAGATGACTATGTCAAAAAAAAGAACCTTATTTCTTTTAAATGCATCTAAACCTAAATAAATGCAATTAAACCTCATTTTCCCTGTTATGGGAGTTTTCTTGGAAAAAATTCCTAATATAAAAAGTTTTTTTTTTATCTCGATGTATAAGTATAGTTATCGTAATTTTAATTATCGTCGAATTTTGACCATTGTGACGGGTCTGCTAGATATTTATTCAATAAATAAGCCGAAACGAAAGTTAGTTACATTTAAGTTAAAAACAATTGAATGCAAATTATATCTATCTCGAAACAGTGTATTTAAGATAAGACTTCAATTTAATGATTATCTTAGCAGATTTACAACTGCTATGTTTTCGAAGTAACTATTGAGACAAAGTTTATTTCATTTGCAAAACTGTCAAAACTTGTTGATTTTCACGACAGACTGAATTTGAAGTTCGAAAAAGTAACTCCTTTGAGTGACTTTCAAAGTAAATTCAACTTTGTAGTTTTGTATATTTTATTTAAATGTAATTTATGTGGACTAGTTGTATGGAATAGATTTGCGCGTGTTGTTACATGGCTTTGTTGTTACATTTTTATTAGGTAGGTAGGTTTTTCAAACGATTTTATTTAGTTTGCCCTATTTTTGTTGTTAGGGTCAAATTTAGTAGTTAAAATGTTACCCCAATTCTGTTGATCAATTCATTTGATATAGTTTAATACACATTTGCTCTAATGAAATTAAAATTTAATATATCAATGTAAATCCAAGATGGCCGCTGCTACAAAATGGCGGACTACATTTTTTCTCACAATCCTCTCTATATGGGTATCAAATGAAAGAATTTGATTAGTAAAATACAGCACGCTATGTCAAAATTCAAATCCAAGATTGCTGGTATTACAAAATATAGGGTCACATACATTTTCATAATTCTTTTAATTTGGATATCAAATGAAAGGGCTTGATTAGTGAAATACTAAGGTACGACGTAAAGAAACAGCAATGATTCTTGTTATATTATGTATGTCATTTTAGCTTGTAGTTTTATTTTTTTTTAAACATTACGTGTTTACGTCATAAAAAATCTCTCAAGATGGACCAAGATCATCTAGTTTTCATTAATAAATAAGTTTGTAGACATGGCGTTACATCGCAAAGTATCACTAGTAATCACGTATACTCCTGTGTTTGCGCGCCGTCCAACTTGAGTAGTAGACGCTTAGTTTAGTGATGGGAGGAGCGATTACTTTTATAATAAAAAACCTAGATTAAGGTAGAACCCTATATGGTACGACTCCCCTTTGTAGAGACGTTCTAATTTGAGGTGTTCCAAATTAGACATTAAGGGTAGCGTCACAATTGTAGTTGATCTCTAGTAAGATTCTTGTCTTATGTGGGCTTTATCGCAGGAGTCCATAAGGATATCCATGATGGTAGTGGCCACTTACCATCAGGTGGTCAGATCTAAACATTCAACAATATTAATAATTTTTAATTTCTATTAGCTGTAGGTCCATCAGGTGGTCAAATATAGACGTTTATGAATATTAATAAATTTCTCTTAGGTCTGGATTTTTCAGGACGACTACAGATGCCCATGGGTAGCAGTGGCCACTTACATTACGTCAACTGCACACGCGTCGGCTACTTCCATGTGAAAAAAGTTAGTGGTATACCAAACAAAATACATTTATTTTACTTATACCAAAAAGTCCGAATAAAACACTATGTCGTCACCTTAAAGCGACTGTAGCTAATGTATTGCAGTGTACGCGAGTGTCTCGACTAGAGCTGTCTAGTGTTTGATTTGCACTCTAGACCTGACACTTGTTATGCGTGACATTCACGTTTTTGAATGCGCTGCATAATTTTTTTATAAATAAGGGGATTTTTGACTGATCTTCGCTCGGTTGGTAATATTAGATCACAATGTATAGGATCGCCATCTGTTTTTGAATAGCTTATATTGTATACATTGATTATATACCGTTTTTATACTTAACAGCATGCATTTTGTCATGTAAAAACAGACTATCACGTGGATGACACTTATCTGATGAACTTTAACAATAAAATACTAAATACACAGGTCGTCAAAATCGTTAAAGCCATTTGAAGAAACACAGTTACATACAAATATTAAGAATTGCTTCTTTAAAGCGCATAATGAAGGTAACCTTGTGCAAGGATCATGGTCATGATATCGAATGTAAATACAAATTTGAAGGTGATAGAAACCTTTATGATTCGACTCCGGCAGCACAACCGTTACACCAATTTCTGCCTTATAACAGCAGTGTTAAGCGCGGTTGTGTTGTGGTTTGAAGAGTGTGGTGAGGGAGACGAATGTATCTGAAGCATTCCTACTTAGTCTTCAGGGGTAGCAACGCATTTGTGGCATTTGTGGTAAAACTCAGGTAAGACTAATCTTATTGGGGACGTATATACATGGGCGGTAGTGGCCACTTACCATCAGATGAACTATGCTCGTTTCCTACCTCCACGTAATAAGAAAACTCCAATCTTTCCGTATTATATTTCCAGGATTGTCAATTAATTCGGAATCATAACTCATCACTCGGACAATACTCAGTTGATTATGAACTGTGGTGACTTCGCGAAACTGTCGCCAAGTCAGCCCTTAAATTACTTTTAGTGACGTCATCATCCCCCTGACCCATTTACAGCCCCCGTCACTAGCCTGTTTACGGAAAACTGTAATTTATCACTGAAATTAAAAGTTGCTGCTTACGCTGAATTATGAAACAGATAAAAGTGACGCGTCCATGATTAGGACATTTTTCAATTTGGCTTATTTATTTTAGTACCTGGACGTCGCGTTTTATTCGCCATCTAAAGCTGTATTATATACATTTAACTGAATTTACATTTAAATGTACTGAAGTTACATTTACATGTAACAAGTTTCGCTGCAGTGCAATGTTCTCGACTAATGGCCGTAATGTCCACTTATCAGTGTTTCTATCACCACCAAAGTAACAAAAATAAATACTTTTTATTTGTACATCAAACCTTAAAAACTCATTAAAATATCTTGCATTAGTAACATATGTACAAATATTAAAAAGTCTTACATATAGTGAGTAACATACATATAGTTATACAGGGTTATAGTTAATTGCGTCGCTAATGGGTTAAATCTATTGAAATCCCATTTTTTTAAACCATGAATATAACTTGTATTTATTATACATTTTCGGAAAGCTTGAAATATGTAGAAGTTTTTAATTAGTCTGCAGACTCACTTTCATAGACTTTTTTATTTCAATGCCTTGAAGTTAGAAACACTTATGATTTTTTTTTAATTCAAATGATTTTTGAGTCGCCATTTCGTACTGGTAGCAGTAGTGTCGAAGTTTAGTAATGATTTTTATTAATTGTAATACCCACTAGCTAAATAATAAAGCGCCAACTAGCAGCTTAGTTTTTTTCTTAAGTTGACATATAAATAAAAAAAAATATTTAAAAAAGTCAAATATTTCCAAACCGGTTAATTTTCGGATAGCACTTTATAGGGTGAAATCTATCAGAAATGAAGTGACTAATAACGTTCTCAAAGGATTGTGTCGACATGCCCTGTAACCCTGTATACATATATGTATCTTACGTATCCATAAATTAAGTAATTTTTTTATTCATTGAAGTGGCAAATGATCATGCAGTCCACCTGACGTAAGTGGTTTCTGCCGCTTAGAACATCTGTAATCAACTCCAGATAAAAAGTCCTAGTTGAGGTAAGCCGCAGTTTTGTTGCTATCCCTGAGGACTAAGTTCAAATGCCTTGTATATATATGTGTACCTTGTTGAAATTAAGTAAACTTAATAACTTCATATATAGATGATATAATATAAACATGCTTAGTCTATCTTAAATTGATAAGCGCTCCTTAAGTTTTTCTTTTAGTATTAAATTAAAATGATTAAATATGCCTGTTGAATTTCAACAGGGACCTTCAAAGCGGAGGGCCGAAATTATCGCGAACAAAATATCACTGTTAAGGACCACAGTTAAAATTTGAAAATTGACAGAGAAAAACTAAAATCCACGAGGAAATTGAACTCGAATCAAAATCAAACCGAAAGCCGAAACAATACACGAATCTAATATTCCGTTTCAAATATTTCTTCGTTATTTACATAGGCCGGAGACAAAGCGGGCGAGCAAAGCCGCGGACAAAAGCTAGTCACTTATAAATCAGGGAACAAAACCGCCTTAGATTGAACAATGGGAATGAACCTATTTAACTAGATAAACAGGGAATTAATTATCGGCTACAACTTCCGAGAATCACGATTAATTTAAATATGAGTCTGAAATGTAAGTAGATGGTTACTTATCTGATGTTGAATATGAATCTAATAAGTATCCTATCAGAGGTTTCCCTAACATATTTATATTCAAATTCAAATCTCATTTATTCAAAGTAGATTCATATAGAATTCTTTTTGAATGTCAAAATGTACCACCTTTTCGGAAGGTTTATTCGTTATTGAGAAGAAGCGGCGAAAAACTCTATACGTGTGTATAATTGCATCTTTTTAAAAAAAGTTGAACAACAATGTAATGTTACAATTGGTTGGTACTTATCATTATTTAATTTATTTATTGTGGAGCTGGAGTTACGTAGCACCATGCATATTTTTCATTCAAATAGTCATTTACATTATAGTAAGCTTTATCATACAAATATTGTTTCACAATTGTCATCTGAAAATGTTAACAAAACCTGTTTAGTAATTTTGAAAGTTCGTTAATCTTTCGTTTGTTGGTGTTTTTTTAATCAAGTTGATTAGTGCATCTGAGTACCGCGAATCGATGCGTTTACAGCTACTAAAATATTTTCGAAATATAATTGTAATTTCGCTTGTAATCTTGTATATCGAGGACATACAAGTTTAGGTAAAATTTGATGTTTTTGCTCGATGAATAATAGAGTTCGTTGGTTGGTTGGACTACGTAACAATAACCAAACAATGGCTTAATAAAGTTTGAGAAACGCTGCTCTATGCCCAGTTGAAAAGAGACACTTGATCAAAACTGAGACGTAAATGGTTACAGCTAAGAATGGGCAGCACAAGACGTTAGCTAAGCGACAAATGCAGTTTTAAATGAAACCATTTGGCGTAACTTCCGAAACAGAAGTTCATTAAACTCTTGCCAAACTCATTTCAGTTTAACAAAACATTTTAGTTTAAAACTTTGCTATTATAAATAAAGTACCTAATTTATATTATATTATTATAATACTTTCTATCAATATTAACTTGTTAATGAAGGTGGTTGAAATAATGGCTCGATTCTGAAGGAACCACGTTCACGTCTATTTCTGCGTACTAATAGCAGTCTTAGGCGCTGCTGTGTTCTGGTTTGAAGGTCGTGGTAAGAAACACACTTAGTCGAGAAGTTCTAACTGAGTCTTAGGAGATAGCCAGCAACTGTGAGTGATCACAGGACTCTAATGTCA
The DNA here is from genome assembly GCA_018250635.1 of Telegonus apastus. Classification (NCBI taxonomy): domain Eukaryota; kingdom Metazoa; phylum Arthropoda; class Insecta; order Lepidoptera; family Hesperiidae; genus Telegonus; species Telegonus apastus. Next base: position 8,021 of record DWNY01000744.1, on the reverse strand, counting down.
TATAGAGTTGATCACAGATGTCCATGAGCGGCAGTGGTCATTCACTGCATACTCTTTTGCTACTTTGTTACGATATGAAAGTACCAACCGCGCATGCAGTTCACCTGGTGGTAAATGGCTACTGGCGCCCATGGAATTTTATTACCTAAATTCGGTTAAGGCCAAGTCTCATATGAGGTCAGCCATAAATGCGTTGATACCCCTGAAGACTAAGATAGAACGCCTCGGATAAATGTCTCCCTTACACACTCAAACCAGAACACAGCAGCGCTTAAAAATATTGTTATTAGGTATAAAAAAATGTGACGGCATTGCCAGTCAAAACACAGAGTTCTACCTTCGAAATATCCTATCGATACTTCTATAATATAAAAATAGATTGATAATGATCTTTTTAAGTCAGGTGCTTTGTAATCTGGATCAATAAGTTATGTACCTAAACGGATGAAGTACTTAGAAACGAATATTAAAAGCTTCTTCGATAAGCTCCACCGAGTCCTCAAAGGCTACTTTGATGAAATTCAATTTATCTGAGAAATACGTTTTTCCTGTATAAAGGTGGGCACATACTTGTAACACTCCGGCACCATCGCCTCATCTTTTTGTGCTTAGTAATTGATGTGTTCGTCGGTGCTGTGTTCTAGTTTGCAGGATGTCACTGGTTAGGGAGACATACCTATACGCAATGCCAATTCTGTATAGCAATCGTTGGAAATCTCAAGTACGACTGTGAAGTTTTTATCTTAAAAACTATCTTAAAAAAACACGACTGCTTAAAATTAATTGATTTTGATACCCATACTCATTTTATACCCATATTGCTATAATGCAAAATTATTTCATCCCTTCCTCTCTTTTCTCTATTCGCAGGCGCGATATTTAAAAATTGTATAGCCTATGTTACTATAAGAACTGATACGAATCCAACGACAGCTCATTTCTTAAAGCTGTTTGCTCTGTGGTGCGTGCCAAAGAAATTGACTTAAATACATACAAACGCTAAAAAACATTACCCCCCTTCTGACGTAATCGGTTAAAAGGAGAAAGCAAATGAGGTTACCTATTCGTCTATCTATATAAGATAAATATAAGTATACGTCTCTCATCTTCCTCCTTTTATACTTTAAACTGAATAAATCATGCATTGTTTACATTACAGACAACAATACTGACAATGTTAAACAATATCTTCAACTATATCAGATGTCTATATTTAAAAATGCATCATGGCTTTTAAATGCAGCTTAACAAATTAAACCTCATTTTACTTATAATGATGAATGTTTTTCAAATTCCAAGACGCAATACGTTTTAGTTTATTTCTTTTAATTATGGTCGAATTTCGATCATTGTAGCGGGTCCACCAGTCATTACGAATATACCTGCAACTCGTATTTTGGCTTACTCGTTTTCATTTATCAGCTTCAGTCTTGAAAATAAATAAATAAATTAAAAATTAATATCCGAATTGTATTATAATGAACGTTACACGAATCATCCCCAACCAGAACTCAGCTTTAAAGGTTCCATAGCGATATTTGAGTTATCGAGAACTACCTCGACTGGTGCTCCGTTTGGTAATATTAAACCCTTTGTGCTTTTAAGCCTGCTTATCTGTATATGTAAATATTTATCGAATAAAATGTGGCTAAATCATCCCTACGCCCTACTTACTCTCGTATTATGTAGTACTAGCTGATTCCCGCGGTTTCATCCGCGTTAAAGAGGTAAAAAGGCATATAATAATATCTGCTTAGTAGCAACTGACATTAACGCCCGCGCCGGCGCCTCGTTAAAATCGATTCATCCGTTTAGAAGATTATCTCAGCCAAATAGACAGACAGACAAGTTTTATAATTGTAGTTTTTTATTGGTATCGTGTATAGATTCGTAGGTATTATAAATAGTTGTTATTTTGACATTACAAAAGACAAAATTATTTATTTATATCGATGCAAATGGTTATATATTTTTTTCTATTTATACAAGTCTTGTGTCCTGTTTTGTTTATCATACGTGGTTTTAAATTTTTTGGGGTCAGGATTACAAAGGTGGTAGGATCCTCTGAGGTTCGACGCCGGAGGCACCACCGTCACATCTATTTATGCCTGATAACAGCATAAGTCAGCGCTAAAGTTTTTTGATCTAAAAAGTGTGGTGAGAGGATTATAATTATCTGAGGCGTTCCAACTTAGTCCTCATGGCAGCAACGCATTCCTGGCCAACCTCAGGTACGACTGTGATCTTATCTGGAGTTGGTAGCAGATGTCCATGGGCGGCAGTGGCCATTTACCATCGAGATGCATACTTGTTTGCTTCTTCTATGTTATAAAGACAACATTTCTATAATAGCTACATATACAACACACATAACGACCGACTTAGCGCCAGCGAGCTCGCGTCAGCAATTACCTTGATTAGTGCTCGCTTTATTTATATTTAACGAGCAATTTAAGGGTTGTAATTAAGACCCATTCGTTTTGGGGTTGAACACACTTTTATGCTTCTTTAAAGTTTATTTTAACATTTAAGTCTTTATGTATTCCTATGTACATGATCATTTTTAATTTTAATTGTTGAATATTAACAAATATTGACATAATACAATGAGAAAAAATATTTTAAACCAATATAATAATAAATAAGTAGTATAATCTATACAAACAAATAAAATTGAAGTGTCTGTTTGTAATGTCAAAGTAACAAGTTTTTACTAAATGCATATGAAAATATACATGGTACCTATAACAAAAAATCAACTATATAATTTTTTTTCCGTCTGTTTGTTTCGCTGAGGTAATAGTCTAAACGGCTGGACCGATTTTCTCAGGACTTTACTGGAAGAAAGCTGAAGGTCTAAAGCTTAAATTATTTTTTGAAAAAAGCATTAGCGCATGCTGCTGGTGCATGCGCTCACCGTCGCGGGCGTTCATGTCATGCTATTAGACAGATGTATGCCTTTTTACTTTTTACCGCGGGGTAACCGTGGGGATCAGCAAAGTACTGATATAAACATACTTAATTTTCATTTTCAGTACCAAATTACCATAATGCTAACCACACACTCTTGCGAGCGCGTTCAGCGAACATGGCTCGCGTCAGCATTATCTTGATTAGTGGTTTGTTTATTTACCTGGAATTTAAGGCTTTATAATGAAGAGCAAACATTATTTTTTGCTTCGTTAATTATAATAAAAACTATAATATACTTTATTTTATTGTAATTGTTTGTATGTATGGTTTTTTCGAAACGTCTCCTACTAACGATAGACTAGATGGGCTTTTACTATTAAAATTGAAACAGCTAAATGTCATTTCCGTGATCACCTGAGGTTGGCAATAATAACGTTGTTAGCTCAAGAGTTAGAGATTAAGTTTAAACGCCTCGGATATTTAAATCTCCCTATAACCTTCAAACCAGAGCATAGAAATGTTAAACATTGCTATTATAAGATTAGATGAGATTAGAAATAGGTGTGGTGGTAGTGCCGCCGGGGCGAACCACAAAGCGTTATACCACCTTTAAAAGTTTACCAATTCGTACTGGGCCTCCGTTGTGGAATATGACAAATTCCTATCATTCTTAAATAAGACTTACTAATCTCCGCGGTTTTATTTGCATTAAAGAAATAAAAAAGCATACATTAATATGTGCCTAATAGCATCTGACGTTAGTACCCACGATGCGCGTGGAGCGCATGGATTTGTCAAAAATTAAAGTAGCCTAAGTTACGCCTTAGACCTTCAGTTATCTTCGATTAAAAGTCCAGTCAAATCGCTGCTGCCGTTTAGAAGATTACCTCAGCCAAATAGTCAGACATACTGACAGACAGACAGACAGACAAAAAAATATAATTGGATTTTTGTTATATGCACCGTGTATACTTTCATATGTATGAAGTAAAAAGTCGTTATTTTGACATTACAAACAGACACTTCAATATTATTTATTTGTATTGATCCGTGCCCAGCGGGACGATGGGTTGATCCTTGAAACTATGGTGTTTAGGAAACAAAGTCTATCAAACTATTGCATTATATTCGACCTTCATTCGAAGAAGCAATCTACATCATGTTCCTTACGCCTGTCACAAAGAACAGCCCCAAACGAGCTCACAAATTTCTTTTCAAAAGAATAAATCTTATCACGGTCGATCGATAATATATCTCTCAGGAGTTATGGAGTCTGTCCTCAGTTTTCGATGTCAGATCGGATTACACTGATACGGCAGTTCTGATTGCTTTGGTTAAGTATTATTTTAGTTTAAATTTCGATGAGATTATCTCTTATCTAATCCTTATACTACCATTATGCAAAAATGTTTTTTTCTAGCGATCGGCACCGCAAAAACCTCCGAGAATTTTTCCGGGATGAAAAGTATATGTTATTTCATATGCTTATATATTATTTCAGACTATAACTAATCTACTTCTGCAAAGTCGTTCTGAAGTTAAAGAGTAACAAACAACTTACCATATATCCATCCTTACAAACTTCCTGTTTTATAATATTAATAGGGTTTATGAAGATCTAAGTACGGCTTTTAAAGATTCGTATAATATTTTTTAAACATATTATGTGTACCAAGTTTTCAGCCACTTTATATTATGTTAATATAACTATAGTTTTAATTGATGTTTAATAGTTATCGAGGCGTTCCCACTTAGTCCTTGGGTGTAGCTACTGTGAGTGACCTCAGATAGGACTTCTGCCTATCTGTTAATGGTGTCCATGGGCGGCAGTGGCTACTTTTCATAAGATGGACTGCATGCGCGTATCCATTAATATAAAAAGAAAATAAGAATAGTGTATATTCACGTTTGAAAAAAAAGGTATATTCTATATATGAAAAACTTTAAATTAACATTCAATTATATTTAAGCCAAATTCGAAATGTTTTATAAATTATTCGAACGTCCTCAGGCATTCACCTGAGTTGTTTCACGGTCGATTGATACCGAGTGGGGAGCTTCCCCCAACCAGTGAGTTCACATGAATACATATGATACGAAGTGAAAATTGCCATGCTTCGAGAATAGATCCCCATCAACGGAAAAACCGCACCGAGGCAATATCTTACCCCGACTTTTCAGTGCACGTACATACTAGCGCCTTTAATGCTTACAGCATTGTATGTTTCGTGTACATGAAAAATTATGAAAAATTTACATAGAGACTATACAAATAAATAAAATTAAAGATTCTGTTTGTAATATCAAAATAACAACTTTTTACTAAATGCATAATTATGAAAGTATACACGTTACCTATAACAAAAGTACTATAAAAAAATTGTCTGCCTGTTTGGCAGATGTAGTCTTCTGCCTGGCTTTACCGATTTTGATGGAAATTGTACTAGAAGATAGCTGAAGGTCTAAGGCGTAGCTTAGGCTACTTTAATTTTTGAATAAAGCTCTAGTGCGCGCTCTACACGCATGCGGGGGCCGTCGCGGGCGTTAATATCAGTTGCTATTAGGCACATTTTAATGTATGCCTTTTTCCTTCTTTAAAGCGGGTGAAAACGCGGGGATGTAATTATTTTTCTTTTTACATTTTAGAAATAGCAAACGAGCATGCAGCTCATTAGCCCATGATGGTAAGTGACCACTGCCACCTATGAACATCTGTAATCAATCCCAGATAAGATTACAGTCCTGCATGAGATCGGCCACTGATGCGTTGTCACCCCTGAAGACTAAGTTGTAACATCTTGAATAAGTATGTCTCCCGTACCACACCTTTCTGACCAGAACACAGCAGCGCTTAATACTGCTTTATAAGGCAGAAATAGGTGTGGTGGTGATGCCGCCGGAGTCAAATCACATAGAGTTCTAGCACCTTTAAAACTTCTACTATCTTTAAACCTCTCACTGTGTTATTAGTTGCGTCAAATCATACAAATGATACAAATGATACCTACATAAATATTTTTATAGATCTTAAATATGTTTGGAAATATAAAGTGTGTTAAAAAAATTATTGAAACCTGTTCTCTTAGTATGCACCATTTAAGATTCACGTGCATATTCTCCTCAAACTTCAGAAAGAAGAAAATCCTAATAATCAAAGTTACGAGAACTTTGAGAGCCTCTGAAGTTTGAGAAATTTAATTTCAACAAACTATTCTCGGCTTCTGCGTAGTGTAAACTTATAAATGGGCAATTCAAATTAATTTGTATCATGTACTTAGGTACTTGTGTCCCACCGCTGGACTAAGGAATATCTCTGTAGGGATTAAGTGGTTTAAACTTGCGTAACGGTCTCCTACAAAAGTTAATGAATGTCGCTAATTTTATTCATTCGAACAAAATAAAAGTGCTTATATTTAATTTTTCGTTATGGAAGTAGCAAATTAGCATGTAGCCTATCTGATAATAAGTGGCCACTGCTGCCAATGGACATCTGTATTCAATCCCAGATAAAATCACAGTCCTATCTGAGGTCGGCCACACGCGCGTTGCTACCGCTGAGGAATGAGTTGAAACGCCTCGAATGAGTATGTCTCCCTTACAACACCATTCAAACTAGAACACGGCAGCGCTTAACACTGCTGTTATAAGGCAGAAATAGGTATGGCTAGAGTCGAGCAATAGGTGCTACCACCTTCACATGTTGTACAGACGTCAGATACGTCTGTATATCGAATATATGTATATGCAAAAATATTTTTGAGCACTGGCAATAGGAGAAAATACATATTAATATATACAAGCTTTTTTTCCCTCTGTTTCTCTGTCAAACCCCATCGAGCAAAATCTACTGAATAACTCAAAAGGTTTAATCTACCTATTCTATATTCTATTACCTTCTAAAGATATGTTTTTTTAAGCAAAACCGCGGACCACAACTACTTATAAATGATCAATATAGTCTCATTATCAGATGTTTTAATAAACTTCACCAAAAATTTTTTTTTTTTTTTTTGGGTTTTATGTATGTTTACCGATATATCATTATCATATAAGTATTTTATTTTTATGAAAATACTGAAATATGTGATATTTTAACTGATAATTTAATCCTCAGGGGTAGGAAGGCGTTGGTGGCCAACTGATAGAACTCTGATCTTATCCGGTTGATTACAGATGTCCAAAATCGGCGGCAGAGGGCACTTATTATCAGGTGAATTACATGCTCGATTGCTAATTCCAAAAATTATATATCTTATATAATTTTTCCTATATGCGAGAAAATAGAAACACGAAATTGTGATACAGGAATTTCGCGAGTAGTGAGATGTGTACAAACACGTACACAATGCTTAGTAGGGGCGCGGTGCAGACGTATAAAATAGTTCGCGAGTCTGTTTTAGAACAAGGTAGGGATTTGGTCATAAAAGACGCGGATTGAGTTAGTAATAAAAAAGTTTATTACATTTCATAAACGTTTTGACATGTAATTGAATTGAACAATATGTTTCATGGTAGGAAAATTAATTAATTGTGTATCTAATATCTTTAAACGAGCGATTATTGTACATATGTGTAGATATAATAAAAATTTAACTTGCGCTCGCTCGCTCAACAAAGGAATTGAATTCATGCAAATGCATGTTCATAGTACGAATCTTAACTTAACTTTTAGACTTTATTTCATAAAAATAAATCCACTCTATCAAAAGTTATCACAATTTAAAATCTGAAGTAATTTTTCTTACGTCAAATTATGTACGTACGCGTACACGTTATACCTTAGTAGACTAGATGGCGTTACTGTAAAAACATCACTGACTCACGGGCAAACTTCTAAATACAAATAGCAGAACAAAGTTCGCCTGGTCAGCTAGTTATTTATAATCTGAATTTCGAAAACGGCTACAACGATTTTATCTAATTTAGTATTTAGTATCCAGGGGATTTTGAAAGGCATATATCGATTAAGATAGGTTATATTTTTAGAAAATTGCTACGATATCAATAGAATACGAACGTAAATTTTGCTCCTACTTGTCAGGTTAAAATAAGTCAATTGGGAAATTGGGCGGTCACGATACGTGAGGTACCCGGTTCGAGTCTCCCAT
>DWNY01000743.1:0-14686 GCA_018250635.1 Telegonus apastus | reverse complement strand
AAAGAATCGTGACTACCTATCGTGATTACCCGTCACTTATTAAAACACATTTATTTTAATCACATATAAATTTTTGGTTCAAATCTTTGGAATGTACAGAGATTGGAGGTAAAAATCACAGGTACTGTCTGTCTGTGTGTTTAAAATTACCTACCGAATAAACCACGGGATTGAATTCATAGAAATTCAGATATATTCATAGTACAAACCTTAACTTAAAATTTAGACTTTATTACATCAAAATCGATCCACTCTATCAAAAGTTATTACAATTTAAAATCAGAAGTAACTTTTTTACGTCGAATTACGTACGTACGCGAATAATTCTCCCTTAGTGGACCAGATGGCGTTATTGTAAAAATAATCACTGACTCACGGGCAAACTTCTAAAAACAAATGGCAGAACAACGTTCGCCTGGTCAGCTAGTTTTAAATATGCATCTCAGAAACATGATTTAACGGTGATCGAAAACATGGCTATGATATGATGCGTGAAATGTACTTTAAAATGTTCTTCAAAGAATCGTTGTCAACCCATCACTGTCGCACTGCTGGGCACAGATCTCCTCTCAGAGGGTATAGGCAATAGTCCACCGTGCTGGCCAAGTGCGAATTGGTAGACTTCACAACACCGTTGAGAACTTATTTTAAAGACCTCTCAGGTGTGTAGGTTTCATCGCTATAGTTTCCTTTGCCGTTATAGCAATTGATAATTAATCTGTAATATAGTAAGAATGTAACTCACGGTCGCTGTTACATGTGTCTTTAAAATTAGTTAGCACAAAAACTACTGAATAGAATACAATGAAATGCAGATATATTCATAGTACCTATCTTAAATGAACTTATAGGCTATATATCATTTAAATTTATCCACTCTATCAAAAGTTACTACAATTTAAAATCAGAAGTAACTTTTCTTACATCGAATTACGTATGTGAACATAATATGAAGTAGTGAACTCGATGGCGTTAATGTAGGTACAAACGTCACTGACTCACGGGCAAGCTTCTCATATCAAATGGCAGAACAACGTTCACTTATTCATTTAGTTAAAACTGAGATACCAGGGTTCGAAACTCGGACACACACATTCAGAGACCGAGATTCCAATCGGCTATCAGAAACAATAACAATGAAAATGTAACCAAACATAAAGGAAACATACCTGATCCAATCCAATCGCAAATGCAACAAAGGAAAATCCATCAAATAAAACGCAGTTGCATTGCAGCAGAAATTGAGGGCCGTTTGTGCACATAACGCATTGATTGCTCATAAACTGAACAAAACACGGAAGATAGGGAAAGACGGACACAAGACGAACGTCTTTAAGCAGATATAAACTGTTTCAAAGACGAAGGGCAGAGTTTTTCGAGCTTATTTTCCTATTTATTTAAGCATTAATGCACACACAGTAAATATAAAACAAAAGAACATTAAGAAACATGACCGTACAAAGGTACTTATTTCTATTAGAAATATCTTCCAGCAGAACTGAATGGAGACTAATACAGAGTGGTAGACAAAGCGTGTGTACAAATAAATAAGAGAAATTATAATAATAATGAACGTGCAAAAACTTGTATGAAATATGGCTATATAAATGCAGCGTATATAATAATATATAAGACATATAATCAATATAAACACATATAACTAATCTGGAAATATATAATCAAACAGCATATAGATATTATAGCATAAATTCGATTTAGGGTGTTAAGGAACTATAATACTCTTTGATTCGTTTTTAAATAAGGAGATGGTTTTAGATTCGCGAATCCTTGGTGGAAGCGCATTCCACAAACTTACTGCATGTACAGAAAATGAATAGGAATAGGAGGATGTTTTATGCGTAGGGAATTTAAGGAGAGTTTTTAAATGAGTTTTTAAATCTTCATAAATAAGGCTTCCAAAAGTAATGCTATCAAAGAAGTTTAAGGTAAATTGGGCTTCTTTAGTAAAGACAATTCATTTTGTAAAAAAATATCCACTTAACGAATAAACGAAAAAGCAATTAACGTTTAAACAAGCACAAGGACTCATTTTTGGTTTAAAATAACTGTGCCCCGCGGTTTCATCTGCGTTTTTTTTTTAGATTCAGTATGTCATACATTATAAATTATAACGTAAGTGATAATGGCTCTAATGTACTTGATAGTAATTAACTGGCGACGGCGCCATAATTAATGGTTTTTTAATTTTATTACTCAGAACTCTATTCTTTTTTAAAATTAATGTCGTCTAAGTTACGTTTTATACTATCAGCTATACCCGTGAAAGTCCTGTCAAAACAGCTCCAGCCATTGCAAGGCTTACCTGAATTAAACAGACAGACAAAACAAATATTTGTGATTCTTTTAATGTACCGTGAAAACTTTCTCATGCATTTAGTAAAAATTTGTTATTTTTCACATTACGAACAGACACTTCACCTTTATTTATTTGTATAGTTATATATTATTTAACAACCACGTCTATTACGCGAATGTACTTAATTCTAATTAATTGCAAAGTACTCATACTTTCATTATAAAATTCTCGTATTCTTGTCTTTTCACTTCCGTGAGCTTGTGTCTGTTACCAACACTGTGTTTATCTGGTTGTTTTAAATAGAGAACCGTAATTTTCTTTATGCGTTCATTGTTCACAATCAACCATTACTTCTACATGTTAATGTTGTTTGAAAACTGGCGTGATAATTGTAATGTTGTTCTGCGTTGCAAGGTTCAGCGTTCGAATACAAGAGAAATTTAGACCTGTGTATCAATTGGTGCATTGCTGGGTCTGCCTACTTCAGTATACTTATCTGAGTCGAGGTGTTGTGTGCGTTTCCAGATTTTTGTGTGCATGTGTACTTCCCTGGGTCTGGGTGTTTATACAGAGCTGGGTCTGTGTCTGTGCGTTATCTTTATTTTATTGAGCGTTTTTCTGAGTCAACTTGTTTGGCAACATGGCTGCCACGGCAATCTTATTGTGGATCTAAGTAAGAAGCGTGTTTTAACCATATCACGCAGAATTTGACGGTTGACCACAATATAGTATTTGAGTGATTGATATTTGGTCCTTGAGCACTTTTGTTGCCCCAAAATAAGACGTATTTTATGTTGGACACGAACATTAGTGATTTATGTTATCATGAAAATCATGAAAGAAATCAAATACCTTGCAACATGATTTGTTTTGAACTTATAAGCAGATCCTTCAATTAATTTACTTGTATCGGTACTATCTTCCTTCTATCTCTTGTCAACATGTCCAATCCAGCTGGAACGTAAATGTAAGGCTACGTCCATTGTTTTGATCTGCTTGTGAAGTCGGATCTATTATTGACGTATTCCTTTTTATTGTTTTGGGAATGCAGTTATTCATAGACATGTATACTAGATGATGCCCCTCAGTAGCCGTTTACCGATTTGTTCTATTGTTTTATTTCAGTTAAAATGTATGTGTCACTATAGTAATGGATTGCAGGTTGTCTGTCAAAGCAGTTTTTAGCTGAAAGTCTTTATTATTATATGGACGTAGCAAACGACCATGCAGTCCACCTGACAATAAGTGGCCCACGGCCCATGGGTGTCTGTTATCAACCCCAAATTAATCCAGTCTTACCTGAGGTTGCGTTGCTACCTCTGAAGTTTGAGTTGGAACTTTTTGGCGTTTGATAAGTATGTCTTCCTTGCCACGCCTTTCAGACTAACACAGCAGCGCGGAACACTGCTGTTATTAGATAGAAATAGATGTGGCCATGATGCCTCCGGAGTCGAACCACAAATGGTCAAACTAATAATACTGTAAGTGAGGTTATTGCTATTTAATATGATAAAAGTAAACGTATTGTCCAATAGATGAGTGGCTACTGAAGGCTAGGATCACTAGAAAATTAAACTAGAATTATATCTGATGTCGATAACTCATACTTATTAGGATGTGATCCAAAGAGGCTGATAAAATTAACAGCGGAACACAGTCACTATTCCCTGGTCGTGATCCAGCAGCTTGATCCGACTATGTCCATGCACTGGAAAAATTCCATTAGGTTATTCAATTTCATAGCTCAATCTATTCGCGTTTTACCTCACGACAGCGCATCGGAGATATATGGAACGGCCCTGAGCGTATGCCGAATATTTTCAGGAATGGAGACATTCTGTTCAAGAGATTGTAGGTTTTACAAGAGGTGTTTTTACGGAAAGAGCAAAATCATGCATTGTTCTATTTTTTTGGTACCTACCCTTCTTTTGAAATTCATGATTTTGAAGATCTTTCCGCCAAAACTTTATCATGTACCTAAAACCCACACATTTTTTGTTTCAAATATATGATTTGACTACATTGTGACTCAATTCGGAGTTATAATAAAAAACCTTTTTATGTACAGTATGACACGAAAACATCACAATGTTAAACAGAGTATACAATGCTTGAATTGATATAAAGAAAGCTTAAATTCAGACGAGCTTAACAAAGACACGTTGTTATTAAAAACGTGGAGTGGGCCGCCGCGACGGGAAGTTACATATTCACGTTTCATGGAAATATCTCGCACAATACCTATGATTTTGAATGGGCGGAAAAAGGTCGAACGAGCCCTCGAAAAGGTTGTCAGCCTAATGATAGTTCCGGCGTTGAATTTACTAAATTATCGGACATTTTACGAAGATATATCGACATGGACTAGTTTAGGCGATAAATTGAATAGCCCCAAAAAGCTGGGCGCCGCAAACATTTGCAAATTTCGATCACATTAAATAGGAGTCGGGAGTTTCGGGACTTCGTAATTTGTTACCGTTAGGTTTTATCGCTGTAATGAATAGAAAATTTATGGCTGAAAGAAAAGCAATACGATGATAAATTACGGAGGAACTGATAGCGTGTAAATATTTTTATTCGGCGTCCCCGATTTGTCTCTACGAATTGATTTACTGTTGATTCACTGGAAATTCCGTAAAATTGGTCAAATGCATACATTATTTGGGCGTCACAAATATTAACGAACTATAGATTAAGCATCTAAATGTTACATCGGCAGTTTCTCGTTCTCCCACTTTTCTGTAATTCATAATAAAGCATCATGAACGATGTCATAATTAAATAAATCTTGTTATAAGTAAAAATAATGTGACTGCATTTTAAAGTAATACGAATAATCTCACATCTCTTCTTCATTAAACAAAGTCCATTCGAAACAGATAAGTAAGTTTATTTTTAATAAGCGACTTTAAAATTAAAATAAAGATATAATCTCGTTATAGTCTTCAGTGGATGATTTACGTGCATTGCGATTTTATTTTGTTCAGTTCGCTACATTTTGATAACTGTACGAACATCAAGGCTTTCGTGTTCTCTTTACAGTTTTAATTAACAGAGATTCCATTCAGTTTTCACGTGCATTTCTATCAAATATTTCGTATATGTATGTTTGGTATTGCATCAATTGCAACGGTCGAATTTAAATGATTCGTGTTTGTTATTTTACTTTACGCTACAGTTCGTCGACATGATACGTTAACGTTTTGTATCAATTTAATTGATTCGAATATGAAAGTAGTAACTTTTAAATGGTTTTATATATCTTATCTTATTTATGTTTTGTGTGTCAGATCGTGTATAGTTAAAAATTTACCTTTTTCTTGTTGAGCAATTAATCTGAAGGTTTTTATTTTATTCTGTTAAACTGACAGGTTAGTATTTACTGCGGTAACTCAGCGAATCAAAGTGTTCATTGGCATTCGATATGTAAAGACAGCGTTACAATGCTAATATATTACGGGAGATCAGAGCTACAAGTTTACATGGTGATGATAATGTAGCAGTTCAGTAAATAAATAAATTAAAAAGTTCATTTCTTTAAATATTTTTACCTTTAAATTATTTTATATGCCTATACCACTATTTACAGTGTACAATAGAAATAAAATCCATCGCAGTAATAACAATATCAATACTAGTGTTTAGGTTTTCTTCTTTGAGGTAAACGATAACTTTCCGATTGTGCACTCGTCTATAAAGTATAGAAATCGCTTTTATTACGCTTAGCCAACAACAAACTTGTAACGAGCGCTTTCAAAGACACAAAGTTGAGTAGTAAATTCTTTGAAGTGATATTAAAACTATTTAAAAGCTGTGTCTGTACATCCGATAGATTGCGAACTTATTAACTTTTATATACTGGCAATTAAAGTTAAAATTCTATTTACGGTGCTAAAGTCTCAAGAAGAATTAATTAAAATTATTAAAAAGTAAAACATACATTATAACACGGCCGATCGCACCTTATCATGTGTTGTAGATAAGTTCTCAAGGAAGTATTAATTTGTCTCAAGTATTAATTTGTTGTTGTGTTTAATATTTTTAATTTTGTCCTTTTATTAATATCCGAATTATTTCAGTACGAATATTGTTGAGAACCAAATAGGTTCTTGTGTATTTTACTTGTTTTATGACTATCCTTTACTTGGCAGATATCCAATCTTGCAGATTGCCCGTTCGTTAGTTACGGTTAGTGGACCGAATGCCAACATACTTTCTTAAATAAATGTGCCTTCTGCAGATCTGTCTAGAAGATTTGAGAAATGTTAAAGGTTTAATCCTAAATCTTTCCTATTTAACCCATAATTCAATTTTTGGGCGTCAAGGATTTCAGCGCGTCTCTGACCGCCGTCTGAAGGTTGATAGGTACATTGTTCGTAGAATTTGATTGCTTATTGATGTTGATGGACGTTCCCCATTTGTCATTTGTTGTTGTTAAATTGTTATTCGAAACTTCATTTTTATCAGAATTCGGCTTTTTATAAAAAAGTTGATTGGCGTCTCAGATAGGTCTTTTCTTTTAGTTGGAGTTACACATCTGGTATTTAGATTTCAGTGATTTGATTCAGATGTGATTGATTGATTGATGTGATTTCAGTGATTTCTGGTATTTACATTTGGATTGAAACGATAAATACTTCAGAACTCTATTGTACGGCGGCCATTAGCGAAGTCTGCTATCCTGTTGCTTCCTTCCTAAGTTTCCTCGGAACACTATGTCATAAGATTCTTCAAAAAGTCTCTAGCAAACATTCTTATTAATTGTTTTAATAATTTTTGAGGGTGGTAGAACCATTTGAGGTTCGATTCCAGTGGCTTTACAGCCATAACTATTTCTGGCTAATAATAGCAGAGTGACGCGCTGCTGTGTTCTGATTCTCAAGGGCGAGGTAAAGGAGACATACGTATCCGATGCGTTTCAACTTAGTCATCAGGGGATGCATTTGTGTTAGGACTCTCATCTCATCTGGTGTTGATTAGAGACGTCCATGCTCGGCAGCTGCCACTTACCATCGGGTGGACTGTTCGTTTGCTACTTCCAAATTATAAAAAAAATATTAATCTTTATGATTCAAATTCCTTAACACGGCACATGCACTTATCTCTCTCAGATTCGTGAAACTATTAATGTGTGAAAAAAAACATAAGTTACTACGTGCCTGGTCACGCTAGTTAGATGATATCACATTTTCGTATGGTAATAATAGGATACGTGTCTGTTAAAATGAAACAATTGTAGGGAATAAATTAGTTTTGGCTATCTAGATTTCTTCTCTCGGGAGCAGCATTGGTGTGTATGTGCAAATTTAGAATCATGTGTGGTCATTTGTAACCCACATGGACTTCACTTTTTATTGTAGGATATAATTATTAGTGGTAGTTTTCTTAACATAAAGTTTATAAGAGCATCCTTGTTCCGCGAAAGGTTACGGTCTTTGCGACTAATATCTTCTCGATAAGTCGATGTAATTTATGATTTTAGAATAGCATTATCGCGGAATTGATACATTTTAATATTTTTATAAGTAACGGGTAATTTCGATGTAATTTCGTTTGACATCTTACATATCACGGGACATACAAGAGTGAAAGCAAATGTTCTTTTATTCCCTCTAGATGCACTTGTTAATAAGGGCTCATCCATAAATTATGTCACACGTTAAGGGGGAGGAAGGGGGTCGACATAGTGTCACATCCGTGAAAAAAGGGTGAGGAGGGGTTCTAATTTTCGTGACATCACATTTCAAAATATAATATATCTAATAATTTAATATCCTTTTATGTGTATAATTGTAAAATTTGTGACGTCACACTAGGAAGGAGGGAGTGTCCCAATTGTGTCAACGACGAGTGAGGGGTCGAAAAATCATGAAATTCGTGTGACATTTAATAATTTATGGATGGCCCCTAATAAAGAACACAAGCCAGTCTAAGATCACAGGGGTATTAGTGATAGTTAGACTGCAACGCATCCGTCACATCTAACTTCTGCCTTATAACATTGTTATAAAGTTGCGTTATAGTTTGAAGTGTGTGGTTACGGTTCGGTTGGCCTCAAGATTGATGCTCGGCAATGGACTCCAAAGTTTGATCGATGGAACCATAACGAGATGAAAAGTATTGTTTTAAACTGATGCATAATAAACATTGGATTTTATGGTCACGATTGTGTTACTTTGCTCCTATGGTGAGTTTCTGTGTAGTTCCGAAATTTAGGACAGCCATATATGTATATTTTTTGTTGTTTATATAATCTATATATATAAACGTGAAGCGGACATTTGCGGTACCATTTTTGGAATAATGCATTCATAGAGGAGTGAATGATTTGATTGAGATAGATAATATTTATGTACACTGACTAAGACAACCTGCGTGGCGGAGCGGTCACCATACCTATTTCAAACGCAGTGGGTTCCGGGTTCGATCCCCGGCCTGTCAGATATTTGAATGATGAATTTAGATCAATGATTTCGTTGTGTACGGCCAGAGCGGTTCCCGTACTAATTGGCTTTCAAGCCATTTCAACTGTCTCCGTGTTATTTGGTGAAGCGCGTAATGCTCACTTGATTACTATATCCAGAAGAGAGATAGCAACAAGTCATTGATGATGACAAGCATTTAACCGATGCTGACAGATGCTCTGTTGACAGATGTGGACGGACGAGCTGTTCGCGCTGGCGTATAATCTGAACCAGTACAACAACCCCACCATCAAGTTCCTTGAGAAGCTGCACACGAAGATCGTGCTCAAGGCAGACAAGTCCGGCAAGATTCTCGTCAAAAAGTAAGTGTTTCATTACTGTTTCATTACCTCATAAGTGTTCCATTGCGGCAATGCAATGTTTCGAATATAAGACCTGTTGAATCTCTAGCCCTTTATTGATAGGAAGTGTATATGAACTGTTCCTTGTAATTTAAGCTTAATACATTGTTATCGCTATGATCCAGGTTTGACTGGCACAGAATGCCATTAGGCATTAACTTCGCACTTTCTTACACTTAGATTTAGCTATACAAAAATAATAAATAAAAAAAATGATGTCGAGATCCGAGCCAGTGAAAGATTTTAGATCTCGTTCATGTTTAAAGACGTAATTTGTAGTAGGTTTAAGGACAATTTTTTCAACTATACTATTTTCAACTCTCTTGTAAGTAACATGGGATTAGAATGCAGGAAAACTGAATATACTGGAACATTTAATTTCATAGGAAGTTCTTGTGATATTTTACCAACGACTTGGTAAGTTTGAGAGGCGATATTTAGAGTGAAAATTCATACGATTTATAGATAGCTGATGCATAAATATGCAATGCATAAATATATACATATATCTAGTTATATCTAGTACGTGGAACAACATAGCCTTTGTCGGGAGTTGGTACGTGTTCTAACGCGTTGACTGGAATAATAATGTAACCTGCGATAAATTTAGGGACAAGTTGAAACAATTGGCTTTCTTATATAGTTTTACACCTGCGGATGTATCTTTTATTAGCATAATAATTATTTCTCGTTCGGTAATAGTTTAAACTTGCCCATGCTAAAACGTACTCAATATTTTCTATTTCTTATTAAGGTTTTCTAATTTAAAAATATTATTTTTTATGATGATTGAAGTATTATTTTCTTGATTGGTTAACACATTCCAGGATTTGCTGAACCAATTTATCGAGGGAAGTTAGTTCATAGAAAATTATATAACCAATCGATTGGTCCGTAATAAATCAGCGTTAGCCCAATGTGTTTTATGGCGATAATGGTCCTTCCATAAAAGTTTCCCGCTAAATAATGGCGAGCTCTCAGAAAGCCATTCAAAGTACGACGTCAGCATTCCCAAGTCATTTGTATTGTATACTTATCCGACTCCCCGCTGCCTACAGTCCGGCTTTAACGATGTGTCGACTGCCGCGAACTGCTTTCGAACGCATAAGGGATTTTCAATATTGCAGTATATTATATTGTTAGGGTTGCCTCCCGAAATGTAGTACATAGTATTGTAGTATGTTTTAATAATTTTACGTATATTTTTATAGATCTGCGAAAAAAAATGATGCCTGAAAATATTACGTCCTGACCTATACTCATAATAACTTTGGAGACATATGTGTGAATATAATAAAAAAATGTTTTTGTAAAATGTCCTTTTTTTCAAAAACATGCGGCAACCCTAATTGGAGTGCAACATACGAGAATACTGGTCAATAGAAATTTACGAATTGATACTTATCAATTAAAATATACTCCTTAATGAGTACATATGTATGGTTCAGTGATAAATTAAAGTTATGTTGTTTTTAATGATGTTTCGCGATTAAAATTAATAGCTTTCACTAAAATAATGTGGTATTTGAATAATTATTTTACACTTTAAATTCATAATTTCATAGTACTTTCATAAGACATATCGGTTAATTAAAACCACGGGACGTATTCGAGTTCATAACTGAAGAGATAAATGATTCTTGTATAATGAGCTGGAACATTTGATACTCGTATGATCACACTTCCTTGTAAATTTAAATTTATTATATTAAAATAATCATGTAAAGATATCGATGTTAATCTTCTCTCTGAATTATATGGATGTTGTTGTGTAAAAGTACATCCTTATGGCATACCCTATGTCACACTCGTATAGGTAGGTCCAAGGCTTAGGCACAATAAGATTGCCAAATAATTAAGTCAAATCGAAGTTTAATTTAAAAAAAGTTCAATATGCTACACGATGCAATAAAAATATATTGCAATAAAATTTAAATTCGCTCAAACTATTCAATTCTACAATATTGGATGTGGACTTTAATCCTTGTAATGAACTGAACAACAGCATAATTGATGCTGTAGGGCCCGCTTAAGACATGTATTTCATTAGAACAAGTCATATAAGACATGTCTTTGATATGCGTCACTTGCATTTGCCTCCGTTTACAATACCGTTTATGTTTTACAGTTTCAACCGTCAAATTACGTAAAGGAACTCCGCCTACGAAACGTTCTATGCAGTCAAATTAGTGAGTTCTTATTTGTGTGGAGTATAAATAATTGTATCGCTATTTCGCTAGTGACGTAGTTCGAGAGTATTCAAAGTGGTGTTGTATTTATTGCTATGCGGTTGTCAGCTAGATGTGTAAAACTTGGCTAGATTTATTTGCAGATACGTTAATTTATTGTTGAATTGTGAACGGCAATGGTTATGAAATTTTGCGATAATTTACAAGCCAGAAAGATTTTTAGTGTTAACGCATTGAAATATTTTGGGAAGGGAGGGTCAAAGCATCAAGCATCATCTAAAAACTAACCAAATTCGGATAAAGTACAGTACATTTGAATGTTCAGATCTATCCGAGATAGAGACTACAGTATTAAAATTCATCGAGCTTTTCAGTTGAAAGTCTGCTCTACGTAATGAATCTCTTGTGGTATTCAAGCTTTTGCCAGCGATTCCTTTGTGATGTATGTTTTTCATTCAAGTGAATTTGATCGTGTGTTTCAGTAAATGTTTTCGTAGAAATGCTGTCTTATTATGCGAGTATATTGTGTATTATTGGTTAAAATTAAAATAATAATTTATTAGTAACTTTCTTTTGTTCTATAACATCATTTCACAAAATTTTAGTCTATTCAATATTATATTCAATTAGTATATTCAATTCAATGACAATGTAAATTTTTCCGAATAGTAATTTATATCTTTCATTTATTTTTCTGTGACTCTCCATTATATGTATGAAATGTGATGTGATGGCTTTTACAGACTTTATTTTCATAAAACTGCTGAGTTTTAGAGATACGAAACGATATTAAGATTATTGGCAATATGTACGAAAGGCAATTTAAATTCTAATAGTAATATTAAATTTCGAAGAGTCGACGCAACCAATCTAGGTTCGACGAAGCACTTCGTCCAAGTTTCCGATGCAGCGTCCGAGTTACAGCGAACAAGATTGTTTGCTCGGTCTATTTGGAAATGCTCCGCACAGGGTACGGAAATTCTCGACTAAGATTTGGATGGCTTCAAGGGTTTTTTTCGGTTGACTTGGTTCCCCGTCTTCTCAATCGGGTTTCGTCGTGGACTTTTTCTTGCTATTTAAAATGAAAGTATGATAGAATCGTAGGAAGAAATTTATATAAACATGCTAGTTAAAATCAACGGCGTTGTTAGTATTCTGTTTTTAAACAAAGGTTCGCTTGGAAACCCCAATAAGTAGGTGTTAAACATGCAGTACAAAGGGCCTAGGTCCAAAGTTTTCGGAAATAGATTTCCACTGTCGATAAATATGCATTCCGAAATACAATGATGCATGCACTGCATCTATTGGGTATTATGTAGCCAAAGATGTTCAGTCAATAAATTGTGTCAGTTATAGAAGAAATTTCAATATTCGAATTTAATGTATTAAGAACTGCGAAAAGTTGTCATAATGTAACTTAGCCAAAGATATCTACATAGTTACGATAAATTGTGTCAGTTATACAAGAAGAAATTCAATATTCGAATTTAATGTATTAAGAACTGCGAAAAGTTGTCATAATGTAACATAAATCCTCTGAAAAGTTATTATGATGTAAGTTACGTAAATCCATTAAAAAGTTATCATAATGTAACATAAATCCATTGAGTTGCGACGGGTATTGTACCGCAGGAAATTCAATTCGGAGTTCACAATCGCGCTTCGACCGATCACTCGAAGTTTTCGACGTAGCGTCCGAGTTAGCGCGTAAATACAAACACACGACACGACGTCGTAGAAACCCACAACACGAATCCGCGAAATATTACAATACTGTGATTTTTCACTAATCGTGTTTTGGATAATTACGTCACGTCGTGTTATGATTTTTTACGAATTGTATTGTAGGATTGTACAGTATCGCCGGCGCTGTGCCACTCTTGCTAACGATACGCGCGATGTTGTGTTGTGTAAGTTTACGATACGTGACGTGAATTCCTGCAACATGTTGTTTTATTTATTTTCTTTCATTTCTACCTATTCTTTATTGTTATTTCCTTTTTTCTCAACTCTCCCTTTCTAATTATTTATTTATTTTGTATTTTTGTTTTTACCCCGCTTTCAATCTGTTCTGCACATCTTCTGACTGGTAGAATATCAGTTGACTGGTAGAATATACTTTGTACCATAAATTTATTTTTGGTCAATAAAGATTTAATAAAGAAACAGGTAGTGACACAATCCACGATGCCGTAAAAATCCACGAGTCCGTGTAATTCCACAACAGGTCGTGTTGTGATTGACAAATCGTGTTGTGGAACTCGACGGCGTCGTGACGTGGTGTGTGTTTGCCCTTACAGCAGCGTCTGCTTGCTTGCATCGATTTTATGTCACACTTTCCTTTGTATGTTAGAAGGTGTAGTGTGCGTTAGACACATGTTTTGATTGAGGTTAAGATGTTTATTAGGACAATAGGTTAATAAAGACTTCATTAGAAAAAAAACCCTTTTTAACCGACTTCCTAAAGGAAAGAGGTTATCTATTCGTCGTGTATATATATTTTTTAATACACCAAGCCTGAAATATCACATATAAGAGAACATTGTGTTTGATTTATTTTTATTACCGATTTTCTAAATTTGGATTTATTAAAGTAAGAAATTCAAAAATGTTATTTTAATGTAACAATTATTTGCTGCAATATAAGCATAATGTTACATAACTGCATAAAATTGCAACAGGTATTTTAGTTGTGGAAATGATATTCGGAACACGCAATTGTTCTTCGTCGAAGCTTACGGAAGAAGTTTTATACGTAGCGTCCGACTTGAAATGTCTCTAAAGATGTTGCGTCACATTTTAAGTTGCTTGTTCTAGCTTCTTTTACCTAAGAAAACTAGGTTTGATTAAGAAAGCAGAAGTCTTACTTAATCTCACAGCAAGAAACTTTAAACTGGTCATTGAACAAATGCTGTGTAATAAAGCTTGATTAAAGGGCGTAGAACCCCGTTGTGATTCTACTCCGGCGGCATTACCGCCACAGCTGTTTCTGCCTTATAACTACAGTGTTAAGTGCTGCTGTATTCTAGTTTGAAGAGTGTGGTAAGGGAGACATATTTATTCGAGGCGTTCCAACTTAGTCCTCAGGGGTAGCAGCGCATCTGTGGCTGACCTCGGGCAGGACTGTGATCTTATCTGAGGTTGATTACAGATGAACATGCCCGTCAGTGGCCATTTGCCATCAGGTGTTCAGAATTCGTATGCCACTCCATTAACATAAAATAAAATAAAAACTTACTAGTATACAAGTGATTACTTCACCGATAAAACTATGTGGACTCTAAGCCAAGTTATAATTGTGAATGAAATCTTTCTTTAAAGATGAAGGAGTATCTTTCACCGCTTCTTCTTCAT
>DWNY01000742.1:0-14688 GCA_018250635.1 Telegonus apastus | reverse complement strand
ATATATATATTTACCTCTATGTGTAAAACACTCGGAGGAGGTAAAACACGTAAAGTCTACCAGTCTCATGTCTATGTAAAAAAAAAAACTTTTAAATCATAGAGATATATGTATACCTCTATGTTTTAAATACGGTTTAGTCAATTAAGAATTTATATTGTAAGTATATCAATGAACCACATTCAGTGCATATCGGGTTTAGTTTTATAGTAATAACAGTAATAATAATTACTTATAATAAGTTATTCATGTCAAGTTAAGTTAGGTTCGTTAATAATGTGTAATTTCGTCTCAGGTTTATTTTTATTTTATGTTATATTGCACTGAATAAAGTATTGTTCTTTATTTATTTCCTTCTTTTATACTTAGATATACTTACAGAAGAACTAGATGTGACATTGCCTGGGGTTAATTATCAACTTCTTGAAGTTAACCACATTTTTCAATTAACTACGGCGAGGGCCACAGCATAATTGAAAGACACTGTAACTACTAGCGAACTTATAATTTCCATTTACTGGTTCATGCTACTTCAGAAAAAATATCATAAGATTTTAATATTATTATGATTTTAGAACTACGTTTTAAGTCGTAAGCACTGAATGCTATAAACTCTTAATGTTTATTGCTGGAAAGGCCGTGTGTTGTCGGTGTTCCATAACACCTTTTCCTGAAAATGTCGTAAAAAACAAGTAAAGAAAAATATCAAAAATATTACACAATATAATAAATTCATTTGAACCGCAACTGAGCGCAGTAAACGCCAAACTTGAATCGCCAATCCTAAAAGTAGTAATTTCTTGGGCCCTAATATAGCTCCGAACTACATTGTTTCTTAGGTCTTTATGCGTATACTAATCTCATACATTCGATGCACTGATAAATAGTGACTCACCAAATAATCCGATTTTAAACTACCAAGCCAACGTTTAACGAAACTTAACGATTATTCCCCAATGAATTCCAGGGCCGATTATTTACAATTTGTTTAATGTTTTGAAGCACTTACAATTATTGAAAATTTATTAAATTATTACTTAAAATGACCTCTTCGCGCGTCCATACACATAAATATTTTCTTTACTAAAAAATAAACATGCTTAAGAGTTATCTTCTATTAAAGACATAAATCTATTTACAATCAAACCAAAAACCTCCTTAAAGCATCTGAATGAACCATTTTACGCCGTAATTCCCTTTTCAGGATTCCGTAAGCAAAGTGTAACAACGGAACCCAATAGGGTTCATATGTAATAACATAGTCTCCGTTTTTTATTCATCTGTCCATCTATCACACCTCTTGAACCGTAGTAATTACACACTATTTTTTTTACTAATCGTTTGTTGCTATAGAAGCAATAATGACAAATATTAAAAATAAAAATACAAGGGGATCTCCATACAAGAAAACGGTTTAAAGTTTTTTTATAATTTTAAAGCATTTTTAAAATAATTTATAATTTACTTTGGAATCTTCTCCATGCAAACAAAATGAAATATCAGCTTAAACTCAAGAAATAACCCCATTCACAGAGATAAATCCATCGAACAAGAAACACCATTCCCGGAGATAAATTCACTGTTACTTTGTGAATACAATGTTCTATAAAAACCGGACAATGGACTATTTATCCACATATACTCATGCGCCAATAAAAATGTCTTTCAATGCGTATCTTAAATCTCGAAGTTCCAAAGGTCTTATCTAGGGCCTAATACCTCGAGTGTTCGGAATACCAACGCCTTTCGAATATTTAGATCTTTCTGTAAAACCTTTGCGTTCTTTAGCTTTGTTGTAAGGCTCTGATACAATCACAGCTTTGTTACACTAAAGTGCTTACCATTTCGAAAAGTTAATGAAAGTAGGAGTATAAAAACTAAACACTTTTACACTTTTAGGTTTAGATAAAGCTTTATTTCGATATTGTTTTTTTTTTTTAAATTACTTCGCCTGATACACATATATATTTTTTTATTATAGTATACACGTGTTTTTGTAAAAATTGATCGAAATTTAAATTAACCTTCATTGACATCGACTTGATGGATTTCCGGTTCTACATCAAGATATTTGTTCGTATAAATAGATTTAAAGCCCACTATAATAATCTAGTCGATGTATGTGAAGTATACGATCGTAATGATGAATTATATTACAATATTTTAGATCTCAACGCTCGTGACAACAACGGGAATACTCCGCTTCACGTCGCAGTCGAATACGAAGCTCTTGATGTTATCGAGTTTTTGCTACAACAGTAAGTATTCAAGAAAATAGATAAACAATGGTTTGTATTAAACAAAATATATTTGTAAAAGAACATTCGTTCGAATAATCAGTTAACATATAACAATCTTCAAGATAGTGTAGTAATTAAAAATGTCTGTGAAATGTGAAAGTTATATTTATAAAACCAACCAAAAATATTATATGACGTCAGAACAGAAAAACACAGAAACATATAAGTTTGTTAAACTTAGAACATCGTATAGTTGTTTTTCATTGATTTCAGGAAAGTCGATACAGGAGCTTTGAATGAGAAAAATCAAACTCCTATACATCTGGCGACATACTTGAATAAGGTAAACATTTAAAATTATTATTTCCCTTTTTGTCCCCTATCATCGCTTGATATGGTCTGATTTAGTTATCCGATACATAAAAATCACGTGGTTATTTAATCTGTCGTACTCGAGACATAAAATCCAATATTGCACATCACCTTATCGTCACTGACTTTGCGCTCCAATATAGGATTAGGGAAACGGATAATCTCATACACAGTTAATAGTCCACCGTTTCCATTCATCATAAATATAAATGGTTCTGGTTACTTTGCTATCAATTCTGCGTTTGTAATGTTTTTACTGTTAATACTTTCCAGTCATAAATAAATATTGTTGTCTCATAGCATCCATACTTTTTTACCTAAAAATACAAACAATAATATTAAATAGACCTCATAAGCCAAGAAACGGGGAAAAATAAGCCTTCGACTTGTCATGAAGGTGATGGAACCTTTTATAGTTCCACTTCGGCGACACCATCATATACGTATGTATTTCTGCCTGACAGCACCAGTTACAAGCCCTGCTTTGTTCTGGATGGAAGGTTGGAAACTGTAAGGGAGACCTACTTATCTGAGGCGTTCTCACTTTGGAAGAAGCAAAGAATGTAGCCCATCAATTAATAAGTGGCCATGGCCATGCCATACCAATAGGTGATTAACAGTAGACATCAGTTCTGATGTGATCGCTACTTCCGAAAGCTAAGCTGGAACATCTCATGCATATCCTTTTACTACTCTATTGAAACTAAGAGATCTATCCTGTACTGTACTACATTACAAATATAAGTTTCGGACACGTTTTACTTATGACTTAAATAGATCCAAATATCTTGCCAACACAGGGTACAGTACACAGTGTACAGGGTAAACGTCTAACTTGTCATGAATACAAAGATTTGTTACCTCAGTCGAATTGTAAAACTTTTTACTACCTTTAAATCGTGCCTATTAAATTCCAAAACTTGATGTGGTGGGAAATTTCAGGTATCAGTTCTGCAAACTTTTGCAAAGTATAAAGATCAGTTCACTGTTGATCTTGGTGGTGAGCATGGTCGGACAGCTCTGCACATCGCCGCTATCCAGGATCATGACTTGTGTGCCAGAATCTTGGTGAGAATTACAAGCACATTATTCAATCTCATATAAGCTTTACACTTCTTGTAATCTGCTATCTAAATATTATGCCGTTATTGAAACATTGCAGTGAATTCAAGATTATCGACTCTAAATAACGTTAATAAATCTCGAATGGAGTGTTTAGATCATAAAGCATTTTCTAACACCTGAAGACTTTGGAAAGACGAATGTTTAAATATATTATTCAATATTATTAAGGTGGAAATAAAAAATATATATTGCAAGATAAAGTAACAATTTGCGCTACTATTTTTTTGTTTTGCTGGTAAAAAAATTGTAGTGATTCTTGTTGTACAATATTTTGACAGAAGTAAATGTAGATACGACAAAACACCCACAGTTTGTAATTTCTTTGGTCTCGTTATTTAAATAAATAGGTTTGTTTGCGGATTTGTGTTCCATTCATTATTCTTGGTCCCGCTTTCAGAATTCATTTTATATTTTTTTGGGGTAATTTATTGCCATCCCACAATTTCTTCGAATACTCGCGGTTAAGTTCAAAGTATGTGACAAATTTTATGTTCATTCATCACGGTTTGGTGAATTTGAAAATAATATGCATTTCTGTATTCAAATTATTGTAAAGAACTCTTAGTTACTAAGATATTAATGGTTTATATTGAAATATCTAGACTATGCACCAGCATGCTCTCGTCCGGAACAAAGCGTAAAAGCCTAAACACTATAAAATAATTAAAACTATGTCATTGTAACACAGAATACTTGACACGTATGTAAATGCCAATGTTTATCAATCATCCGGGAAGTGGCAAAAAATTACTAATCACGCCGGAATATTTTATTGGCAGATCTCAGACTTGGGCGCAGATAGCAAACGACCCTGCAATAACGGGTATTACCCAATCCACGAGGCAGCAAAAAATGCCTCATCTAAGACTATGGAAGTATTTCTCCAATGGGGAGAGTCTAGAGGTTGCACCAGAGAACAAATGATGTCGCTTTTTGACAACGAGGGGAACGTTCCTCTGCACTCAGCGGTGCATGGTGGGGACATCAAAGCAGTGGAACTTTGCATTAAATCCGGTGCTAAGATATCAACTCAACAGTATGATTTTTCAACACCTGTTCATCTTGCTTGCGCACAGGTAACTATTTATAAACCGTAATTTTGTTCTGCGTATTCTTTCATAATTTATCTCGCATACAAATTATTTGCACTTTTCACACATTAGTGATAGCACCATACTACAAGAAGATAAATATGATTTCATATTAAAGAAAATTGATTAAATTTAGAGATTAATAATAAGAAATATTATTGTGTACGAGATATTACTTGAAATTGAATCTTAATGGCGATAATTTACGTCATACGCTGCTGCTACATTTAGCTTTAAGGCTAAACGTACAATGGCTAGCTAAAACAACTGGTAGATTTAGCCATTACTGACTGTTTTTGACTATTTGTGTTTGTGA
The DNA here is from genome assembly GCA_018250635.1 of Telegonus apastus. Taxonomy (NCBI): domain Eukaryota; kingdom Metazoa; phylum Arthropoda; class Insecta; order Lepidoptera; family Hesperiidae; genus Telegonus; species Telegonus apastus. The sequence goes on along the minus strand of DWNY01000742.1, from coordinate 9,544 downwards.
CTGTTTTTTAACAATAAACTAAACAGCATGTCGCTCATCGGACGCTCCAATAATAAATTAGGCGCCCGAGCGAAAAGACAAAACTTCAACTTCAATTACTGCTTGGTGATGTAAGGCCTATGTCAACGAGACGCCATATCCTCATCAAATGTAAGATAGATATCCCACCTGTCGAGGGGTTGGCAATATTGCAAAAGTGAGATACTTGTTATATTTTTCCATATAACATGTTCTGTTTGGCCATGGCATGAGTGAGATATGGAAGTAAGTGAGAACCGCTTGTAGTGGCCAATGTGTGATTGGTCTACGAAATATACTATAAAGAACATTTTTTCCAGGGAGCATTAGAAATTGTAAAACTTATGTTTGAAATGCAACCTGAGGAGAAAGTAGCTTGCTTGACATCATGTGACGTGCAGAAAATGACTCCGCTCCACTGCGCAGCGATGTTCGATCATCCAGATATCGTTAATTACTTGATCTCTGAAGGTTCTGATATAAATCCATTAGACAAAGAAAAGAGATCGCCGCTTTTACTGGCTGCCTCTAGGGGAGGATGGAGAACAGTTCACACTTTAGTAAGTTTGTCTTGTACTTTCTTACATGCTGTAGTAGTTGCAAACATGTATGAGTTTTTATTGAACTTTAGTTCTATAACATTCTTTGTTTAGTTTTCTTTCGCGTTTAATATTATCGTATGTTTTCTTATGAAAGTCCTCAAATTAATTATGTATTAAAAGATCTTAGTGGTTCATCGACATTAAAGTTTTTTGATGATTGAAATCCTCCTCGATGATGATATTCAGATTAAATGTGATGTATTGCTTGTGAAGAACACTTTAATTAGGAGTTATTATTCAGTTTTCTCCTATTATGTGTGATTTGACAAAATTTAATTTAAAATTTCTATTTGTAGATTCGACTCGGCGCTGACATAGAACTTAAGGATATAAACTTGAGAAATGTGTTACATCTTGTCGTAATGAACGGTGGTCGTTTGGAGGATTTTGCTGCTAATTGTAAAGTGAGTAGTTGATATTTATCTCCACAATTAGTAGATCCATTGATACTAGTGATACTACTATCTTATATATATCTCTATCTTCAACAGCGGAAATTATCAAGTATTATGAAGTCACAAATCAGTTAACTAACAATCAGTATACATCAAATGTCGTTTTGACATCTTGGCTTACGTTACGTATTATATAGAAAGTGAAAAATACACTGAATACATATTTTATGAGAAACAATTTAATATATTTTAATTTCAGGACCGTTGCGAGAAAAGCCTTATCGAACTTCTCAATGAGAAGGACAATACTGGATGTTCGCCGCTGCACTACGCCAGTCGTGAAGGACATATCCGCTCCCTGGAAAACCTGATAAAACTTGGTGCTTGCATCAATCTGAAGAACAACAGAAATGAGAGTCCATTACATTTTGCTGCTAGGTAAAGTAACTAATTGCTATATACTATTGATACGGAATAGCGCTATCCAATGCCTTTTTGAGAATCGTAGAAACTACTAAGTCCAGACGGTAGGCAGCAATCTTGCGAATTTATCCGTTTTGGTCATAGCTTAAAGCTTGGGGTTAAGTCTGAGTACCACCAATAAATTTAAGGAACATTCCTTATGATATCCATCCATCCTCACCAAATTAAGCTAGCTAAATAAAAAATAATACTATTTTCTTACACTTAACATCGTGGGTCATATGGATAGGCTGGTTGTGTTTTGTTGAAATTTATGAAAAATAATATACTTTTCGCAAGATTGCGAAATTTTAGTCAAGTGGATTTTGTCATTATGTCCATAATGTAACAAACATAGTACACAAAGATATCGCAGAATCTGTTGTGGTAAGAAAATCATTTCAATTACAAATTACATTCATTAGTGATACAAGCTTCTCACTCCGTTCGGTCACTATTACCATAGTTTACACACATCTCTTTGTCACATGCCCTCACTTTTCTTTGTAAGCTCCCCTAATGATTATTTATCTTTTTTTAAATTCCAGATACGGTCGGTATCATACAGCGAGTCAGTTATTGGACTCTGATAAGGGAACTTTTATAATCAACGAAAATGATGGCGAAGGACTGACGCCACTGCATATCGCATCTCGCGAAGGTCATACCAGAGTAGTGCAATTGCTTCTGAACAGAGGTGCCCTACTCCACAGAGATCATAATGGACGCAACCCATTGCATCATGCGGCTATGAGTGGATATACCCAAACAATAGAACTATTGCACTCAGTTCACTCGCATTTGTTGGACCAGATGGATAAAGATGGAGTAAGTCTACATGTTATTGGAATATTATACTGTTATTGAAAATGATATTATCGTGTGGAATTTTAATATAAAAAAATAGTCAAATGATATTTTTGTGTCCAATATTTTTCGTCTCTGGGCTGGACACGGATCCGTTCCCATAAATGGCGAGCCTGGAACGTATTTCTCCACGCTGCTCCAATTATTAATGGTGGAAGCAGCTCAATTGACAACTCGTGTTAATGTCTTGAAATCTCTCATAATTGCTATCCAATAATAATAACCCGTATTGGCTCAACATGCCCTTCTAGGGAACGAAAAACGTATGAAATCTTGCCACTCCGGAGCCATCCTGCTTCCTACCCCGCCCTACGCCACTTAACTTTGGCATAACATCTAGCAACGCAAACTAAGCAAACATTTGATACAACGATACAACTTTTGATATAATGCACCTTTCTTCGTGTCTATGTTTGCTACAAATTCTTTCAAATGTTAAAGTATTCTTGAACTATTAGCAACGTCGGTCGTATTAAAATTTATCAGAACTTGTAAAACTCTTGTAGATATGAATTAAAGATATCTTGCTATCATATCTTCCCGTTATGAATACTGGTTTTATGGATTCAGTCGAGAAAATCTTTGTCGGAACTAAAGGATATTTTAATTTTTTAGTCCATTGTTTTAATTTTACGATATTACAATATTAACAATTAAAATGTATTTATGACGGTTTCCAAGATTAAAAAATATATTATTGTTGCAGAACACACCGCTACATCTTGCCACAATGGAAAATAAGCCCAATTCCATTGCCCTCCTGCTTTCAATGGGATGTAGACTGTACTATAATAACATGGACATGAGCGCTATTGATTACGCCATTTATTATAAGTTTCCGGAAGCAGCCCTTGCGATGGTCACTCATGAGCAAAGGTACACATTATTCTATTAATAATTGATTTGATTCCCTAACAGCAAATGTTACATTATTTCACCTCTTAGAGAGAGAGTTTTAAGGCCATAGTGCGAATTGGTAGACTTCACACTCCTTTAAGAACTGTTTTTAAAGAAATCTCAGGTATTCAAGTTTCCTCACGACATTGTCCTTCACCGTTAAAAAAAGTGATAATTAATTTCTAATATGCACATAACTTGGAAAAACCAGAGGTGCATCACCCTATTTAAAATGCAGAGTTTCAACATAGTAAATACATAAAAATACTCTCGAGACATTTCCAGGGCTAAAGAAGTAATGGCTCTGCGTTCTGATCGTCACCCATGTGTGACGCTTGCACTGATAGCCAACATGCCTCGAGTGTTCGAAGCGGTTCAGGATAAATGCATCACCAAAGCAAATTGCAAGAAGGACTCTAAGAGCTTTTACGTAAGTTATGGCAGTCGCTTTTTGCTCTTCTTCAAATGTGTTGGACAAATTAAGGCTTCTTATTTTAATTACTGACAATTTTCTTACAATTGCATATTTCTTGTACCTTTTCGTACTGTTCGTTGAGTGTTAGTTATGGACTATTAATTCTAAGTGAAATATTTCATAGCGAAATTGTGTTGGTGAACCAGTAGGTTCAAAATTACGCTTCAGTTTTTTTTTGTTGTTAATCGAATAAACCAACTAAAATATTAACTTTCAAAATTAGGTAGGTGTTTGCAGGGAAAACGTGAGTTATGATTCAAGTGTGAAAAAACTAGCCTTTTAATTTAAAATACTATAATATATTGCTACATAATTGTGGTTACCTTTAACAAGAACATTTTATACATATTATAGCATGGTAAAAAAATACTTAAATGTTACTAATCCATCTGTGAAATTTAGATCAAATACAGCTTCGAGGCGTTAGTTCCTCAACCTTTGGACGATGATGGCACGAACTCAAAAACGCCTCAAATTCCGTTGCCAGCCCTTAACGTAAGTTAATTTGGTGATTAATATATCATTTTTAATATCTTTATTTTCACTTCATCACAGATTAAGTACTCTTTCAAGTTCTACCAACACTCCAAGCTTGAAATAGAAGCGCTGAGACAGGCGCGGAACGACCCAAAGTTTCGACCAGAACCGTTGAATGTTATCAACGTGAGTGAAGTGTCATCACTGTACCACAATGACGCTTCGCTTGTATTTACATGTACATTGTTTATGTCCAATGAGATCAATCCAAATTTTAAACATGCCTCTTCTGTTCGTATTACTTGTGCTTGCTGCTATTCTCGTTTACCAAATTGTCAGTATAAATTTGGAACAACAATGACAGTAATAAGTAAAGGTTTTTGGGAAATTGCCATGCGTTCAGTACTAAGATAATATAAACGGCCGCGTACGATGCTTGTCTGCTCGACTTAGATACTCTCATGCACACATGTACCTACGCGTAAATAATATAAAGTAAAATAGTGTGAAAAGGTCACGACAATGGGGCAAAATGTTTCTTCTTTACGTGATGGTACGTGTGCCTTCCAATTTAGCACCTACTTTAAGCTACGTTAAGGAAACTTATTTCAATAAAATAATTTTGTTATTGCATCTTGCTCATGGTATAACTATAAATATAATTTAGTTTATTTAACGACGAAAAACTCAAGTCATGTATTGTTGATAAAACTCTTATTCGTTCGTATTAATATTTAATTGATCCCATTGGGCTAATGTAACAAACACAACCCGCGTAATATACACTAATTCACGGCAAAGCTTGCAAAACACGTTTGATACAAGCAATTTGTGTGGTGATTGGACTAATTTTAGCTTGTATTATTAACTTGTAAATATGGTTTATTGCAAAATTACAATTAGAAACCGATTTTTTCTTTATATAATTAAAGACGAAACTTTTCAGGCGATGGTCGCTCATGGGAGAGTAGAATTACTGGCTCATCCACTAAGCCAGAAGTATTTACAGATGAAGTGGAATTCTTACGGGAAATATTTCCACTTGACGAACTTACTTTTGTACAGCATCTTTCTTCTATTCGTCACTATGTACTCATATCTGCTCATGACCATCACAAAAGTTAAAACTGGTAATGATGTACCATATTCTGTTTTAAATCTATCAACCAATGACGACGTAAAGGCTTTTGATGTGTTAAATGGAACTGTCACGAATTCTACGGAAGGTGAATATTTTTTAATACTTCATGCAAATATAATATACATAACTTTATAATCTTTTACCACAAGTTAAAGTAGTCGCTGGCATCGTTGTTGTCACCAACCTAAACATGTCGAGGCACAATATATTTATCACTGATTTTGATGACGCAAAAAATTTCTCTTATATTGCCACCATTATTGTTTTGATATCAAAAGGCATCTCCACATATTATTCAGTGTGATTCAGTCTGAGATGACGTTAACAATGATAGTTACTATTTTACAATAATACATTAATGATAACTCTTACTTTAAATCCAATTCAAACCAAGATTTTCATGTTATTTTTTAGAATTCCAAAAAATTGTAGCTATGTATACAAGCACTATGACGATCCTTGTCTACAATTCAATGTGCATGATTCGCGAAGTATACAACTTGCGGCAGCAAAAATGGCATTATATTTTCGATCCAGCCAACTTAGTGGCTTGGACACTTTACGTTTGCTCGACCTTGATGGTTCTTCCATCAGTCATTGACGCGAATTATGATATACAGGTGAGTGACTACCTACTTTCTTTTAATGCATTTACACACACATTATTTTAACTAATATTGAACTCTTGTAGTTTATTTCTACATTGAAATGTATTCTAAAATAATTGCCAATAATTTTAAATACAAATAGGTACAATTATTACTGGTGAACTGGTTTATTGGGTGGTTGGAATGATACAATTTCTAAGCTCATTGCAAGTCCGGACATACCTATCCACCTAAATGACATGTTTGGATACCTATACCTATTCTAATGTTTCATAATTTTACATTTACAGTTGTCATCGGCTGCTATAACAGTATTCCTGAGTTGGTTCGAATTGCTTCTACTGCTGCAACGTTTTGATCAAGTCGGAATCTACGTAGTGATGTTCCTTGAAATCCTACAGACACTCATCAAAGTGTTGATGGTGTTCTCCATTCTGATTATTGCGTTCGGCTTGGCATTTTACATTCTACTGTCCAAAGTGGGTGCATTGGTTGAAAGGATATTACTTAAACAACCTCATCATAAATTTGAAGTAAATTATCATTTTTGCTTTAAGGGCGAATTTATTAGCATTGCATGTAACTAGTTGTTCTTGGTGTTACTTAGTGAGATTGATGGAATAATTTTGCCAACGTTGTGAAGAAGCAGTTTCCCGTTTTTCTAAATTGTTTGAAACAAAATTCGTGTTTTAATCTGCACTAGCATATAATTTGTTAAAAAGCGATGCGCATTTGCGATTAAGTTTACAAGAATTTTTAAATTTCATTGATGATACAATTTAACATACCTCTGCGAATTATTACTAATTATCTACTCATAAATATTCAGCTGGGCCATTTCAGATGTATCAATAGTAACATTACGTCATAATTACTTCATCTTGCGTTCGCAGGGTCATCACTTGTCTTTCAGCAGCATCCCCATGTCATTGATGAGAACATTCGCGATGATGCTAGGCGAACTTGACTTCGTCGGGACCTACGTGCAACCATACTATAAATCGGAAACGGACACGACCTTGCCATTCCCCATCACGACATTCGTTGTACTGTTGCTTTTCATGGTGTTCATGCCAATCCTTCTTATGAACCTTCTGATCGGTTTGGCTGTTGGAGATATTGAGAGTGTGAGGCGAAATGCGCAGCTGAAACGATTGGCTATGCAAGTAAGTAATCATTTTTTTTTAATTTATCTTATTATTACATATTACAAAACCTGTTACATTCAACGTTTTATCGTACCGTAGCTGCGTCATTCTTCATTCAAGTAAATGAGTAAAGTTTGAGATTGTACCAAAATTTCTTTATTTAGACTCGATTGCATTTATAAATTTCAGGTTGTTCTACACACGGAACTGGAAAGAAAACTACCTACATTCCTCCTGGAAAATATTGATAAGAACGAACTGATTGAATACCCAAATAACAAGAAATGTAAACTTGGCTTTTTGGATCTGATGTTGCGGAAGTGGTTTTGTAATCCATTTAGCGATGATGGTTTGTATTTCAATATTATTGAATGCTGATGAGTATTTAGCTTTTATTTTGAGCAGAGAGCGATACCTACCTAAAGTAAGTCTCTAATCCTATGTATGAGGCTGATTAAACATGAATGTGTGTATGCCCATGGACATAGGCAGCACTTGTCAGTTATAACCAGCATGATCCTTTTCTACTTTTATAATGAAAGAAGAGTTATTCGACAACAATTATAGATATTGCGAGCCTATAATTGACTCTTCTATGAAGTCTCTGGAAACTTTTGCTAACATGCTGCATACAAAAATACAAACGAAATCGAAATCCTATATAATGCTTAAACGCTTGCTTACTGGTGTAATTAACTTGACTCTTTGAGCGGTTGGATTGTTTCAGCTGGACTTGACCTGGTTCTAGAAAGCAGTGAAGATTACATCGCTGCTGAACTGGAGAAACAGAAACGCCGCCTTCGTGATGTATCTAATCTCATGGAACAACAGTACACTCTGATCAGACTTATCGTACAGGTATGGAAGTCTTAGTTGCCGATATGTATTAAGTCAATGTTTTAGGTTAAGAGTGTGTGTCGATCAATTTTGAACAGAATACTAGGGTATTGTAGGCAAAACTTACAAAATAATTGGCTCATAGATGAACTACCAGTTTATTACGTATATTTTCATAATATTGCAAGGAGATTGAAAGCCTTTTAGCGAGATATTAATGAGATAGTTCTATGGTAGACATACAATACACGTGGTGGTGATGATGGTGTCTAATGTGATAAGCCAGTAAATACTCATACTACATAGCGGTAATGAATAATCATTACCGCTATGTAGGATAAATTTCGTAAGTGTGCGTGGATTTAATACTATAAGACATGGTGCAAAAAGCTTAAAGAAAAAAACACTAAAAGTCCCATTGAACCATTAAACTTCTTAAAAATTTCTTATATTTTTAAAATATATGACATTAAACATATGATTTGAAGGTATTTTTCGGATTGTGATTTTGATTCAGATGTTTCTGTACTTCCAGAAAATGGAAATCAAGACCGAGGCTGACGACGTGGATGAAGGTGTATCCGCTAATGAATCTCGACTTCCTCTTTCAGCAAGGGTGGTTGACTTTGTTCAACGGAAATATAACTGTCCCATACCTACTATCCGTAAATACAATTTTTCCAATCCGAATATTACTATTACCTATATTGATGTACAAATTGGAAATTATTGTATTTGTTCTCTGAGGTTCGGTGATTAGATGAAATGTACGTATCGACTTTACGTAGATGTTTATGTGTGCACTTATTGTGTTAGTCGATTTAGAAATTTTCAAATCACTATCATCGTTTATACCTAATAGTGATTTTTAGTATCCTACCTAAAAACCACTATTTATCTTTATGATTAAATGGTAGCAGATCAGTGTTGGTATATGCATACCTGACAATTAATGTAAATATATACCTACTTCGAGTTGTTCTTTTTATGTGTATGTATGTTTATCCTTTGGCCGCACTCATCGCGATGACATTCGGTGTCCTCAGACCGTAGGCGAAGTTTAAGGTCATTGGCCTACGGCGTATGTCCATAGTCGCATTGCATCGTCAAATTTATCGCGACGCTTTCATGAAGCTATAGCGAAGTCGAACGTCATCACATCCGTCAAACGATGGCTTTGAGCCGGATGAAGTGCGGCTGCGCAGGCGACGTTCATCGCGATAAAACGCTTTGATCTGCGAAATTCTCGTACCGACAACGGAGCAAAATGCTCGAAGCTTCGCCCGAAGATGTGAAGTGTTCGCGAAGGTATGGCTACATACATCGCGATAACACGATACTTCGTGCGGCCAATGCTTTAGAAATATTTTGAAAATGTAGATAGGTGTTTATAAATATAAATGAAATGCTTTTAGACCATCGTAAAATATTTTAGTATTAGGTAGCATCTTTTAGATCTATTTCATGTTATATAAATTTTTAATTATATACCCATATCTAAATATATCGTTATCATTGGTTTAAACATCACGAAGTTATCTTTTACCTACAATTAATAAATTCCTTGTTAATAGATTATGAAACTCATATAGATATTACCTATCGCTTGCCATGTGT
>DWNY01000741.1:0-14704 GCA_018250635.1 Telegonus apastus | reverse complement strand
CTACAATATTATGTTATAAGTTTATTGTAGAGGTCATTTAATGGAATAGATATTATCACTAATACGAATTAAAATGTTGTTATTTTCCCAAGATTCGTGTATTTTATTTATTATTCGACCTTTTAAATTAAATAACAATTTCTTGTTATGTTTGCAATATTTTATACTTATTGACCATTAATGTCAACAAGTTTGCGTGATAGCTTTTAATTTTACAATAAAAAATAATTAGTTGTGATGTTCACTGTGTCTTTTAATTACACTGAAAGTGCTGAATGTTATTCGTTATTACGATTGAAAGAAACATATTACCTGTAATCCACTTCTGTTAAGCGGGAACCTATCTCTGTCCAGGTCCCTTTCGTGAGGCAGGGGAGAGTTGGACCGTCTCGGCAGCGTAGCATGGCCGGGCGATACCGCATCTGACATGTACACTTCATCTGAAACAAAGAAAATAATCACTTAAGAAATGCATTATTATATGGTTTTTAAGCTTTTCTTTCAAAAACAATAAGAAACATTCTGTAATATAAGATGAAGAGTGCTCGAGATTGCCTTTTAATTTCACAAAATTAAAAATTAGTAAGGCATGGAAAATGTGTTAAATGAAACAAACGCATGCTGTTCCATTTATACCATATCAGTGCTCTGGTTATTATTAGAACAGTTACGTAGGTAGCCCATGTACACAGTGCAGTGTTTTGATAACGCCGTGGAATTGTGTATCGTGCACCATGAGTGCTGCTTCAAACCATAACTGGCTTTGGGTACCCTCGCTTTTTAACTCTATCCAATCATCTTGTTTCACAAATCGACACTTTTTTCCTCTCGTTAAGGAGTTATCACACCATTCCAACGACTTTAAAAACGAATCTCGACACATCAGGACCTCGTATATGAACGACTTTTTCTCACCAGTTCTCAACGTGCTACAGCTGCTATTATTCGTAGAGTCATTGAGAGATATATTTTGCGACGATGTTTGGACGGGATATTTACTCAAGCTAATCGAACTTGCTGCTTGTTCGTTACTCAATAAGCGCTTTGTAGTTAATATAATACATTCGTCTTCTATCGGCTTTGTCACTGTTACAGTAGGAATAGTGGGTATCTGTGACTGTTTTCTCTTCGGTTCTGCATTCAAGGTGTAACTTCTGCCAACGTGACCCACTAACGAAGAATTCGGGTTGTCCGTAGGAGAATCATATTCATCTTTCGAGTTACAGTATAACCAACAACAACAACAAGAAATGCATTTGCGTAATAACGATGTTTTCTCATTCATATCGATACCACGATTTGTATTATAAATATTCACTGTTTGATAAGGTGGAGAATTAGATTCGTCTGTAGTTGTAATACTTCGATTATCTATAGCGAAATAACGCGAATTCTCCGAACTATTTCCGATTAATGCGGCCATTATTATTAAACACCATGAAACACTACTGACACGTCTAAATTCAATCAATGTTAAAACCACATGAAATCCGCATTTATCGCATCCAGTGTTGTTTCCTGTTACGTACGCACGTTTGCGATAGCATCCGCGACCGAATACAATCCAGAACAAAACATTGGTACTAATATGGTTAGTGAGCAATTAGAAGTATGCGCTGTATGAGATGAATGAGACGAGAATAATGTGCGTTAAACCAGTAGTACCAGCTTTAAACTTTACTAAGGCATTGCAGAGGCGACGAAATAAAAATGGGATGGTTTATAAAAAAATATTACCTTCAAAACTAAAAGACCTGGACGGTACAGACATTGTATTCCAACGTATAGATTTCAGTGGAGGTTTTGTTCCAGTATTGTTGATTCCGCTAATTAAAGATGAAGTTTTTAATATAGTCCTTTTGTTAAGTGAGGACAGAGATGTATTAAAATGTCTATCTTCAATAAATTCATTCGTATTTTGCGTACTCGATAAAATTTCTTCAGTCTTTCCCAGTTTAGTACCTGTACTCTCGGCCTCGTCTCCTAAATCTTGCACGTGTGCTGAAGAACCTGCATATCCAGATTCAGATCCATTAGAGCTAGTATTTTCTCCTTTATCGCTTGTTCCTGTTTCCTCTAAAGTTTTTTTACTAGTATTATTATTTGCAATTAATGAATTTTCAAATGGAACTTTTATGACATCGCTAACTTTATTAATCGGCGTAGACGTTTCAATTTGAACTTTGTATAATACTTTCACATCATCTTCAATTTTCGGGCTTACATTTGTTGTTTCAAATATTTTTTCAGGTGAATTTTGTGAATTATTAGCCGTATTCGATTGTTCTGTGCAGACAATTTGAGTTGCAACAGACTCCTTAAATAATTGTGTCAACGAAACCGTATTTTCATCAGACAATTCACGAGTTTCAATTGTATTATCAGGTAACGACATATTATGTTGTTTGAAAATAGACTGTGATGGTTGAACTATATTGGGAATTGAGGATATAGCTACAGTAGAAACAGTCTGTTTTGTTTTGCTGTCCCAATCGCTGTCTGAGTTTCTCTGTACATTTTTTTTAGGAAGTTGAGCTTTTAATTCATCAACATGGTCCTCTTCACTGGCTTTTTGTATAAATTGTAATGGTTTGATTTGAGGAGTATGGTCGTCATCCATTGTCAGTTTTAAAGGAATTTGTTCATTTGTGTTTTGTTTATATAAACTGGGAGATTTTAATAGTCCAAATCGAATATTAGATAAGGGTTTCTCATTTTTTTCTAAACTTTTATTTCCTTTAATAATTGACACAATTTTGGAATTATCCGGTGTATATGGTTCATGACTTATATTAGTTTTTGAAATCGTTTCATGAAATAATACACTTGAATTCGGATGTTTTTCACTATTATCGTCTTTTGAATCTAATTCCAAAACATTATGCGATCTATTTACAAATGATCTATCGATTTTAACAGGTACGATAGTAGAAATATTTGAAAGTATTTCACTTTTTTTCTCCTTTAAAAAGGAGTCATATACGTTACTTCCAGGAGGATTCTCAATTACCTTTTTATAAACCAATTCAGTTTCTACAGAATGAAAAGTTTGATTATTTTCATTAATATCACTTTCATTCCCAGATATGGATTTTATATTCAGAAAATTTGGATTATCTGCCTGTTTATTGATTTTTGTCTCGCCTGGTTTATCTCCTGATTTAAGTATATCTTGACCTAAGTCAGTACTTTGGTTCACTACCATAGAAGAATTTTCATATTTCCCTGGTATGTTTTCATTAAATTGTGTAAAAGTAGTATATTCCGTCGACGGTGAGTCTTTTAGAACTGTACGTGTAGACGTTGTTAATGCAGGCATATCATTTCTTTCTAATTTGTGTCCGTCCATTTGGTCAGGATATGGCTCGCATACGGTCGTCAAATTTTCATTAAGTGCTTGTATGTCCGATTTACGCGTTTGTTCTGGTTCAATTTCACTAGCGAGTTTTTCATTAATCCGTTTACCGATGACATAGTTTTCACTTATTTTCTGTTTAAATGGCAATGTTTTTGGTTTTGAGAGTTCGGACGCTAAAAATGAATATAATTTTAATTTCTTTCTGTGTTTCTCACGAACTTTAGGTAATGTGATAGGTCCAGCATCCTCGTCAACATCTTCCGTAGATAAGCAATTCCAACAGGATACATCTGCTTCCTTTTTCGTTACTTTTTCCGTATTCTGCTTTTCACTGGTTTTCACTTGCACTTCACTCATTGTATAATGCAAATTAACGGTAATACATTAATGCAAATTATATATTAAAGTCAGTTCATTAATTAATTGTAGCACTTATGTCTTCTTGATCATCAATTTTAAGCGCGACTAAATCTATTCCAAGTCGACAAATGTTTAAATAAGGTAACCGTCAAGCAGGTATATACATAATGTATTTTAAATTACTTTAATATTCATGAGCTATCAAATGTCTAAGATATAAAAATATTACGAAATATTATGGAACAACAATCTCGAATGCCGGTTTCTTTTCCTAGATAAAGCTTTAGGTACTTGTTTAGCAAGTAATCTGTAAAATATAGTCTGTCTATTAATTACCTGAAAGATTAATTGTTTGCTAATATTTTTGTTGTTTGTTGAGCCAGTGATCCTGCCGTTGTAATGGTTCAATGCGGGAACTAAATGAAATGATCCTTAATTAGATCTACTCATGCACTCATAGGTCAAATCAATTAGAGGAATTACAAGTATTTTAAGATTTTTTAATTGTAAAATCGGTGGTACTCCTTAAATTTGTAAAAGACTACTTCTTTTAAGGGATAAGTAGTCGATTAGTTTGGATTAGTAGTCATTGCTTCCTATAATTATGGCACTTAATTGATCCGAAATTGGTCAGACGCTCTATTTGTTGCTAATGAGATGCTGGCCTCCGAAGACTACACCTTAAATTTTGTGACATACTTTTAAATACGAATCGATGAAGACAACGACGGTACGCTGGTGCTAACAGATAAATATATGTAACAATGGTATCGCCAAGTTTATATTAATAATCACTCTGTGCTCAGTTATGTCTCATGAATAAATTTATATTTTTTATTATAATGTACAAGTAGTATATTGGAGTAGTATATTTTGAAAAATATTTGTAATGTGTTTGAAACTGTTAACGGTTATTTAATTGTTAAAATTGTACTTCTTCAATTGAGCTGAAATATATATGTAACGTCGGTGACATTGGCGTGTTATGTTATTGAGCTGATCTGATAATGAATGCGGATGATGGCCATAGGAACGCCTCAACTAAAAAAGATTATACATTTTTTATTCTCTTTGTGGTCAGACTTGTTATATTCTTCTTATAAATATCATTTGTATCTTAAAAGTATCACGACTTGATAAACATTTTCAAATAAATGTTTGTTTTAAAAACCTTTTATTTATTTTGATTTCGGTTCGTTTCGACTTTTGTACCTACAAAGAGTAGCCTATTTAAGTGACACTCTAAAAGAGAATAGGCTTACAAAAGAGCATCCTAGAAAAGATTTGAACAAGCTAAAAGCGTAAAACAAAAGTGGGTATGTGAAAAGGACATACAATACCGTTCAACTATTCTTGTTAGGTTTAAACAAAAGCGGGGCATTGTCAAGCAGACCAGCCAACCACTCTCTCTGACCCAGTAAAGATATATTATTTTTAATAGTCCCCGACATTTCTTATAATCATTACATGTTACCAATAATGAATATTTACTCATCTCTTTATGATGGTGTTTATGCTAATATTTTTGTTGTAACTTGGCTCTAGACGGTTCCGCAGCACATTATCTAACCGTTAAAGTTTAAATATTTTAACTACCGAAGTTTAAACAGTTCGCCAAACAAATTGATAGACATGGGTGGCAACCTACGGTTTATTTTTTATTATTACGCTCATTTTTTACGCTCTTAAATTCGAGCTTACCCTAGAAATGAAAATTACTCAATCAATTGTTAAAAGATAGTTTTAAAATGTTGTATATCACATGTTTTAACGGATTGAATATTTAAAAATGCCCTATTAATAGTATTTATAAAATCTTTTGTTGTCCTTTTGCAACTTTTATGACATTATCCCAAGCTTATCAAGATAAATAACGAACGCTACATGTCATTATGACCGGTATAGTGACGCTGCTCAAAACAAGGTCGTAATTAAATTAACACAAACCATTACGAATATTTAAAAACGAGCGTTACGATTCATCGCATCACGATGATTGTTTACTGTCTATGATCATAGATGGCGTTACACGCGCCAAAAAACGTATTAGATATGCACATTTTTAGATATACTTTGTCCATAACTAAATATTGAACTTTCCCAAACTTACTAATAAAATATGCATATATTGTTAATATCGTGGGTTCAAGCTTGAGAACCCGATTTTTAACTCGTTTAAACTTATTTTATATTATGTCGTCTGGCTGATCCAATTTGGATTGACGTAATTTCAAATAGGAACCATATCGATAAAGAAGTACTTATACCTAATAACAAAAAATCAGAGGCAATACTGGAACCCAGCATTGAATTATCGTTTCCTAAACTATGCCCACTTAATGGTTACATCCAGCAGTAAACGAAACGTATTGTACGTCTAGAAGTAAGTATATTACTGAGTATATAACTTATAAAATTTCCACACATTGCAAACCGCGTATTGTTTGTGCAACTCCCACAGTTCAACTCTCGCTGTGATACTCGATCGATCTCGCGGCCGTGGCCTCAAATCGCAATCAATCTATTAACAAGTACTGCAGGAAAATTTCATAAACAATGCTAATTTTTGTAAACTTGCAATCCTTAATCCATACACATAATAGAAATAAAAGGTTCGCGTGTTTGCACATTTAAAGGAATATTTCAGACAATGGTTTGATGGACTGAGAATAATAATTTCTGTATTTTTTGTCAGTTTGTTTAAAATCGCTTCTAATCAAAACTACTTTTGTGAGATCATATATAGTTTTTATTTTATTAACATCCATCTATTCTATCCATCAATCTATTAAAAGTTATTACAATTTAAATTTATGTTACGGTTTTTTTTTAACGAGGCTGTAACCCCTCCGTAGTTAGTAGGTAGTTTAAAAATCCCCACATCTTTCTATTTTTGAACTTAATAAATGGTTCAGTATATCAATCCATACTTAGCCAGCGTAAAATTCTAAAGGATTGTCATGCCTAGCTGTGGGACATAATACTTTGGTGATGTGTAACTTTCATACCTAATCTCTGTATTTAAAAAATAACCTTTAAAATTATTGTGTAATAACACCCTAAATTATTACTATGCATAGGTACCTATATATAATTTGTTATGTTTTTTTTTCAAAACAATCTTATATGACTCACTCACACATTAACAAATTAGGTACCTAAGTTTTTCATATCCAAAAAATATTTAAAGATTAAATAACATGGTACTGAAAAAATAAAAATCATATTAAACTCATTACACAGTTCGCTGTTAAGCGACTTTCAAGGCTTGTTGGTGACACTTAATTTATCGGTTGTAATTATAAAACTAATCTAGCTGTTGTGAAAGTAGCGACAGATATCAGATAACTGATATTGCGATAAAGTGTTTGTCTACTTATTTCCTCAATAGAACGCTGGCGAAGTGGCTATCGGTCTTGATTGTATCAATTATATAATAATAGCAGTAAAAAGCGCTGTTTATGTAGATATAGGTACTTATCTGATGCATTCCAACTTAGTCCTCAGAGGTGGTATCTAACTCATCAGGCCGACCTCAGGTAGAACGTATATGTTAACTGGGGTTCATCACAGACATCCATGGGCGGCAGTGGCCACTTGCCATCAGATGGCTCGCATGCTCATTTGCTACTTTTACATTCTACAATTTACTTATTTAATTTCATGGCAGCAGAACAATGTTGATTTAATCCAGCTACTTTATACCAAATTCACGGTCTGACAGTACAACGAATGGAAAATCATTTGCTATGCTGATAATCCAAGGCTGTTAAAACTTTTAAATTACATTCCCACAGGAAAACAATGCCAATATTTAATTAATCACGTACTATTTGCTATGTACTTGCATTTTTCTACATAGGTGCTTGAAATATTGCTGTAGGCGAATGTTTGATTAACTACTTCTCGTAGGTAACACCTGTCGCTTATCAAATACGTGGATTAATTTTATTATTTATTAGATTGTAAGAAGGGTTATGTTTTTGCGCCTATCCTTACATTTGGATTTGTCATGATAGCTCAAATATTCCTAAATAGATGAAAAAGTGAAAATGTATGGTGTAAAATAAAAGTGCTCTAATTGTTACCCTAAAATATATTTACGCGGTTATTTTTTTCTTACTTTTATTATTTAAGTAGGTCCAAGTACAATATACCTCGGATGAAGACATGAGCTTTCATTATTGTTTAGTTAGGAAATGACAACACAAAGGAACAGTGCAACTAAAATAAAAAAAAACTGCTAATTTCGTTTAAACATTTTTCTTGCTGTTTCATAGTCTATTACTTATATATATATGGCATTGTCGCATCAGTGAGAAGCAAATACAAACGTTTCCGCATTTAATGTATTTCTTTATTTAGCCGAATTATAATATTTACGAGGGACAAATAGTGGTAGAGTTCTAACGCGACAGTGCAATGCTTGTCTCGTATAAACAGTAAGACAGTAACCCAGATTGGTTTCTGTTTATAATTGTAAGACTATCCGCAATATGTAATATCTAACAACTTCTTAGAAGGGAAAGTTGGAAAATATAAAAGAAAATTCCTAGATATTATAATAACATGATCTCACACCTATGTCAAGAAACTTAAGAAAGTGGATTGACGTTGATATTAAACTAGAACAACTAGAGTAGTAAAGCTTATTGCACATTAGAGCGCGCCGCGTCGCATCGCCTGACAAAAATCATTTGGTCAGTTGGTAATATGACTGTTTTCGTTAAAGACAAAGTAAATATATAAATGATTAGTGTGCTAAACGTTTCTGTCCCCTAAAACGTCTCGACAGCAGCGACACCTATCGGGTCGATAAGTATCGTTTTGCAAAATCAATGATACAAATTCACTCAATTTTACCAAAATCGGTTGAACGGTATCGAGGTTTCGCTAATACAAAGAAAATGAATGTACGGTAGTGTAAGTTTATGTACTGAATGACTATCAACGGCCTATGGCTTCCTAATATAGCAATAGGTCGTTAACAGCATCATTTTTCTAATTTGATGTACCAGTTACATTCCTACTGATTCGGTGCGCTCGTACTGTCCGGGGGCCTTTAATATTGAGAGTAAAATGTTGTGATCAGCACGTTGACCTCCGCGCATTTATAAACTGAAAAGGTTGAACGTCCAATTCCTTTTACTTGGAAGTTCTAGTAAATTTGAAACATATTCTTATAATAAAACACGTGATGTTTTTTCTTTATTCTTTAATATAAATGTATCGTTTTCTTGGTTTCGTTTGATATCAACAAAATAATTATGTTAAAATAATTATCTGTATCACTAAGTACTAGTCAATGGAGGCTTAAGTTCGATGACTTGTGCGTAGTAGAAATTAATTACCGTTTGCTTTAACATTACAGGAAAACATCGCGAGGAAACCTACATCCGTGGGAGCTACCATACCTACTGGTTTAATGTTAAAACGTATAAAGTCAACCAATCTATAAGTATTTTGTCTGCATACAATAATGTCATTTACCATGAAAGCAAGTAAGATTAATTTCTAATATTTTCATACCTCAGAAAAAACTCTTCAGACCGAAAGCCTAGTATAGGCTGATTATTAAATAAATAAAATGCTAAAGTATTAAAATGATTACGGCTTCTTAAGTATTTGTCTTTAAATTAGTTTGTACCTATATCAATATATGCTTAAAGTGTATTTAAATCGTGTTTCTTTGCTTAGTTCGGTAACCAGTAGGTACCTATATCGAAACAAATCATGTTCAACCGGTTACAGAAGATTTGGACAAGGCCACACTGATTAACATTGTGGTGTCCTTCGATTGCGAAGTTACTTCGTAAACTTGGAATAGACTCGATGTTATAAAATAATGATTGACAGTTCCTATAGACATAATCATTAAAAATTATAATAACAAAAAAAAGTGTCTAAGCAAAAATAATATAAAAAGGCAAAGATGCAAGTCTAATTTATGAGTTTATAATGCCTGCCGCATTATTGAAATGAGACGATAATTCTAATTGAATAAGTTGTGTGATATGTATGAGACACTTTTTAAATAAATATATAAAACTTCGAGACTCAAAAAGCGAAAAGGAGTTATGGACGTAAGCCTTTACCTAAGCGTGAAGGTGCTACTTTTCGTAATAGTGTAAAAAAATGCCTTTGCGTTAATATTGTAATATTTTGCATTTGAACATGTGCTTAGGGAGACATACTTATTTGAGGCGTTCCAACTTAGTCCTCAGGTAGAACTGCGATCTTATCTGGGTTTGATTACAGATGTCCATGGGCCGCAGTGCCACTTACCATCGGGTGGGCACGCTCGTTTGCTACTTCCAAAAAAAAATGGTATGCATTATAAAATTATGTGCATTATATGTGACACCGTAAATTTGTATCATCTCGTACTGCTCCGTGCCATCGCTATTGTACTTGCACTACGTAATCCATCGTAGAAAGTGCATCCGAAGGCGGAAAATAATCACAGTTTTAATGACAAATAAATTAACGTCCGCACATCAGCGCCATCACTCGCAGGAGAAAGTTCTCATCTAGACGTAAACACAAACTTGAGTTTTCCCATGATGACGATAGAAAGTCGTTAAGCGAGTAACCTTTGCTTTTGTACTAGCTGTGTGACCCAGCGTTACGCGTTGAAAATATTTAGGTACATTAGTGTTTTGTCTTCATTATCAATACATCATTGTACTACAGTGTACTACAGTATACTACAGTGATGTATTGATGTTGATTTGTCACATATCTATCAGAATGTGAAATATTGCACCTGCCATCACTTTGTATAATATAATAGTTGGTCAATAGCGTTAAAAGATATATAAAATGAACCCTAAATGATATTGGAATTGGAAATGAGCCAATTGACTTCTTGATTACAGATGCGTCTCTACCCTTGAGGACTAAATTGCCAGGTTTCTTGGCTTTATTTGGGGTAAGGCAAAGCTGCAGTACTTAATTACAAAGCAATAGGTAGAAATGTCGCCATAATCGAACCACAAGGATTCTATAGCAAACTTTAAAATCTTCAATCATTTCTTACTAATTAATGCCAATCAATTGCCTAATGTACCAAGACAGCTTCGTGTTTACTGTCTATTAATAATATTATTCGACCCCTGTGTATCATCAATATACAGCGTGAGGTTAAACTAAGGACATATTCACGCTCATCTAAATTTATCCTCATAGGTAATTACGAAAAAGCATGAAAAAATATTAGTGAGTTACAGATAAATAAAACACAATGAAAACTATTTTATCAAGTGTGGCATTTGTTTATAGGTAATTTGGTTATAGGTTTATAGGTAACAAGATTCTGCTGTTTTGCTATATGATCCGTTAAACGAGCTCTTTGTTAATAATATTGAGCACGAGAATCGATAATTCCTAACACCCTGTATATAAATTTGATCGTCAATACCGCCGTAAAGTCAACAAAGCCTTATATACATATATATTTACCCTCATCTGATCTCGCAAACGATCTTACGGTTTGCATAATACAGAATTTGCTTAATACAGGAAAAGCTAAGCGTCATATTTCAAACAGTAATTAACACCGATTTACATTTAAGTGATATTCTACAATAAGGAAAAATTGTTGATGTTAATTTATACTGTATCACGATTATGCGCATTGCATTTATAATGTTTAGGCGTGTTTCGTTATAGTTTTAATAAAACCTAGGAATAAACTATAAAATTGCAATACGGGAAACGTAATTGCAATAGATACACTCTACACATGTAGCCCGAACATCCCCTTATAAAATAGATGTAAAGATCTGAATAAAAAGTAATTTTTAAGTTATCATTTATTTTTAGTCCTACCTATTAGGTACAGTATTTCCTCTACAAAAAAGATCTTAAGAAAAATATAGTTATAAAATATAATTATAAAGCTCAAGGAATTTTACGATCTTGCATCACACACGAGCTTACACTATCTTGAAGATTTACTCTTAGATAAGGTCAATGACTGTTGGACAACGTAAACATTACGAGCAGACGCGCCTTAACCACACATAGGAGCCATTTTGTGTGCACACTTTAAAAATAAATAATTAACGTAAGTGTAAGCTTCTGAATAAGTGAGAAAGTGATATTAATTTATGGCAAGTGATACGCACTTTTTCTATTTTTTGTGAATTTATTTACATGTCTATGTAATTGAAATGAAAGTTTGTATAACTAGAAACTGGAATGGCCTTCGAATACGTTACATATAAATATTATGTAGGCTTGACCTTAAATATTTAATCTACTTATCAAATTATATAAAAAAGAGCTTCCATAAGTCCATCATAACAGCTTCAACCGTGCATTGAAGGTAATTTTATTGTTTAGAAATGAACTCATCCGAAGAGATGACGCAATTTTAAAGCAGGCTGTGAAGACCTTGGGTCTTTTCTTGTATTTCTAGATTACAATGTATATGTATAAGTCAGCCTCGCTTAAATATATATTATCTGTTGTAGTACCTTCTATATTGTTGTGTTCTAATATTAGTCAAAAGTAATCAATTTTATAAATAGCGGAGTGCAAATAAAAGTTTATATGTAAATACAACAAAGTACCAAATATTTTCCCGCTGAAAGAATATATTTAAGTGAGTATAAAGTTCATCGAAACTTCATTACCTTTTTAATTAATAATGCCGTAAAAATAGTTGAATTAGAGTGAGCTAAGCTTACAATTAGAACTTCATGCTATTAATTAAAACCCAAATGTGCTTATTGTAATTGTATAAGTACCTATATTTTTGACTTAAGTATTTGCAAATAGATATTTAAATAATCTTATTTATGAATGTCTCTCTAACTTGTAAAGTTTGCAGTCAGCTCTGCAATTGTTATTTTAAAAGCATTCAACAATACATGAAATTATTTAAGTACAATCTAAATTATATTTTATTTTACACGCCACAGACAAAGGAAAGCGACAAGTTCCAAACACAAAAATATAACAATAAAACACTCTCTTTTTGCGCAACTACATAGTATCTACTCGCGTGCAAATTCTCAGTTGTTATTTTGCCAAACCACTATTTATAAGTTAATCATAATAGGAATCTGTGTTGGTGCTTGAAATACTCGGTGAGAATGTTTCGATTGTCTAAACTTAGTGCAGTTACTTCATCTGGTGTAACGTGAACCGGCGTAGTCACGAGTTCACGACATTTCTTTGGAATGCTCAGTTACGTAGCATTATAAAGTGAAACTAATAAATGCCTATGAAGCGCTTCGATTTGTAAAAAAATACTATCACTTTATTATTAAAAATATCATCGCTATATATCGATGTATGAATGATCCACTGCAGTAGTAAGTAGTTAAATTTGTTATTTACTTCTTAAGCATTTTAAAATTACCAAAAAATCCTAAATATACTAAATTCATTTAACCGCCATCTAATAAACACTCCATTAAATCCTCTATAGTAAGAAAAGTAAATCTGATTGTATAATTAGTTTATTAAAACGGAGACAGATTTGGTAACAGCTTCTTATATCTTCGTATCATATGAATATGAAAGAGTTTGTAAAAGGAAATCACATCGAGACACTCTAAATTTATATAATTGTATACATACACATTTCTACCCACACAGTATGTAAAACAGTATAAATAAACATCAATTCAGACCAGGTGTTCCACTGCCATCTGTTCACATTTGCCACGTTAACCCTAGATATTACGCCTGACCTTTATAAAGCTTCATTCTGAGATCTGATGACATTTCTGCTATTTCAAAATCTATCACATGACAATGGACGACAACATCTTGACACTTTAAACTTGTGTAAACGTCAAAACCAACTTTGTCGTGCGATTGTATATAACGCTTGACATATATGTATGTAGGTATGTCTTAATTCCTCTAGCGTCCGTCCGTGAGTCATTATATTTACTAGTGCCGATATGATTAATAAAAATGTAAAATTTCCCTTACTTGGAGTAATGCTGTATTTCTATCTACGTCTTTGTTTTCTCTTAAGACAGACACGTCATACGTATCGATATATCTAAAGAAGTTAGGTAACATATTTCTGTATCAGACATTCAACTTAGTTCTCAGAGTTAGCAATCTAATAATGCAATGAACCTGTGTCAGAACTTGGTGAGTATGCATACATACTTATCTACTCCAAAATAATTACTTTAAATTACAGTATTAAAAGGCGGTACACTTCGTGGTTCGACTTTTGAGGTACCACACCTATTTCCGCCTTATAACAGTTCTGGGTTGACGAGTGTGGTAAGACAGGAACATTTACAAGGGACACGAAGCATTCCAACATAGCCCTCTAAGATAGTAATGCATCCGTGAGCTCAAGTAGATTGCAATACATGCGGATCCTACTAACAGACTGCATTCTCAATTGGTGCCTTAATTTTATAAAACAAATTAAATATTCAGAATCCAATCTCTACATCACCTAACATTAGCTATTATAAAAATACCAGCTTGTTTAGAAATGTGGAGAGTGAAGTGAAAGCATTTAATAACACGTCGATAAACCAATCAATGGAGTAGAATGGAGAGCTGAGTGGGTAAAAAATATCGCGACCATGAACAATGACTTCCGAGTTTCATTCTCTCTTCCCGTAAGTAAATTACTTGGCCTTTTATAGGTGACATTCGGAAGTATGTAGTCAGGTTTAATATAGCTTTATACTGTCGTAACTATTAAAAAATACGAATAGTTTACGAATTAATCAGGTTGATTTCTATCACTATTAAGAGCATTATCGTTCATGACACAACACAAGACACAAAAGAAAGTCCTAAAATGTATGGTAAGTTTTTTAATTTGTAGGTATTTTAAGCCATAATTTACTTTGAAATTTTCTAGAACCTAAGTTACAAACATAAAAAATATTATGATAAGTTATAAAATGTTTTTTATTATTTAAAAAAAAACAGCATATAAATCTTAGTTTGTATTTTTTATATTAAACAAATAAGTAAGTTATTGAAACTGTT